>CM022535.1:4825847-5003060 GCA_012273795.1 Dendrolimus punctatus | reverse complement strand
GTACAAGAAACTAATGATATCAGTCATTAATTAACTTATATTACACCGTGATATGCATTATTGCCGGGACATCACTAAGATATTTACAAAGATATGAGCTAAGGATAGCTTAGTGAATGGACGAGCGAGAAATTCAAAAAATCCCTTGATTTGATATAACTCCATTCGCTATTTTCCCCTGGGATGAAAATTTTCTTTTTTTTTGTACCCGCGTTATGGTTTTGTGTATTTTTCCCTTTTAAGGTGTGTAGAGGGGTTACTAATTCATTATTGTACTATTCGCTGATATTGCAAGATTATGACGATTTTTCAGGGCCTTGGCATATGATACGAAAAATGTTATTACAGTTCGTCCGTCCTCGGTTATAGCTGGCTATGACGCGGCGGTCATATTCTGTACCACTTGTGTGTAATCGACGTGTTATCGCCACGTTTTTGTTAGTTATTGTACATTACGCGGTCTTTACGTGTTCGTATTGCTGTCTGTTGACTCGTATTTTTTCTTATTTATATTATTGTTCTTTTTGTATTAGAATTGAACTTGATAGATTGACTGATTAAAATAGTGGACAAACAAACAATATCTATATGATAATCGATTTTTAAGTCGTTGGAAGCGTAAGTGCGAAAATGGTAACCGACGGGGCCTGGGAACATCATGGATAAGAAATATGTGATAGGCTAAAAATCTTTATTTGTCCACTATTGTATGTATGTGACATAACGATCTGTCAAGTTGACGTAAAGTACAATGACATATCAAAGCGGTTTCAACACGTCGAACGTATCAAGGAAATGTGCCACGGCCTCGATTCACAAGGAATAGGAGTCAAAGATTAATATGCCAGTAGTAAGTAATATGATATTTTTTGTACGCATTGCAATATCAACGATACATTTAACTCTTGTTTGAAAATAGGTTAGACTTATATCTATCCCATATCCCATTGTAGGGGAAATACATGAAGTGAAGGTACTTATTAAGTTGTCACCCAAAAATATGTTGTATTTGTACAAATTGATATGTGCTTATAAAATTATACATTTTGGCCTCTTATATTTAAACTAAAAAAAAGGATTGGAAATGAAAAAAAAATAACAATTTAGACTTGCAACGGTAAATTATATCATATAGCAATAAAAGCAATGACTAGAATAATCACAGAATAAGTCAAACGTGAAATAAATGGATTTTTCTACAAGGGCTCGTTTTTGAACTTTGATTATACCAATATGTAATTTAATGAGGCCACGCGACACTCTGGCTGCGGCCGGGGGGAGGTTTACCCTGGACACCCCTAAAACATTGGCGGGGGACAGCAAAAGAGAACTTGCATCGGCCACTGAGACACGAGTCTTGTGATCGTGACACGAGACTTGTGACCGTGACACGAGACTTGTGACCGTGACACGAGGCTTGTGACCGTGACACACGACATGTCCACTTTGTATGCAGTTGATGAACGTTTGGACATTATATACATAAAGTATGCCAAGTCATACATGAAATTACTACACACAAAACATTATTTGTTCTGCTTCCCTAGACAAGTGGCATTAAAGCTAAACGAATAGAATAAGAAATGTAATGGGGGCTTAGAAACTACACTAAATTGATATTTGTGTATAGCAATTGTCTGAAGTAGCGTAGTTTATGTAAATAGTGGCATAAAAATATACAAAGCAGATGTATCACGGTCGCCTGTTACGTGTCTCGCTCGCGTCTCACTAGTCTATCTTCACATAAATGTGAGGAAACCTGCATGCACATCGAGATTACCGATGTGTGACAATCGCCTCTTGAAAGTTGACTTCAGAAGGCTTCGCAATGAACGGTTTTTTTATGCAAAGCCTGTTAACTCCGCAACTTTCTGTTGCCTTTGATAAGTTTGGATTGGAACAGAAGCAAAAATTGATTTCAAAATTTGATTTACAAAGTTTCCATTGTTTTATTAACTTGAAAGTTACTATTGAAATCTTAGCAATAATTTCTCATAACAGAAGCAAGTTCATTATGTATTTCATTCACTCGCCAATGTATGGGGGCCCAAGACTGCCGTTCAAGCCAAACTTAAAACCAACCCAACCGATATCATTGCCAGAAATCCTAAAGCCGGAGTCACACTGCAGGAGAAGATGTATGGAAATTTCACTTTTTTTTATTAGCCGAATTGTAATTTCATACATTTTAACCTTCATTCTGGCTTTTGGTCTATAATGATGATAATGACGTTTTTATAATGATTTTTGTGCAGTTAAAAATATTTTTCTTGCCTAAAACTGCACTGAGATCACGCTGGCGGCTATTGTGAAAAGAAAAATTTGGACCAATGGCGTCGGTTGTGTTGTATGTGTGCACGGAGTTTTTCTTTTCGTTTGGAGGGTAGTTGTAAAAGAAGTTGATATTCATTTCGGTCGCATAATACGACTTATATTTTTTTAGTCATTGATTAATTTTTAAGTTTGGAATGTTCCGAATATTCGCATGTATTCGCGGGTAGTATAGCAAAAAATGTATTTTAGTTTGTAGTGTTTTGCTATTCGGAACATTCCCGGTGTAAAACTTTTTCTGGCCAGCCTAGTCTGTGTTCAGAAGTTGGACTCCTCTGAATTTGGAACTATGCAAACTAACCTTTAATAAATCTTAATTTTGAAAAAAATCTTTTTGTTATATTATTAAGACAACCGCACTCCTATTAATGCTCCGCTGTAGGTTTTTTGCGACGAAGGGTGGGAGGTTAACAATTTTTGATTACAAATTGCAAAATGAAAGAATGTGATTCCACGCAAATAGAATTAAAGTTAACCACAAGTATGGATAGCCTTCGTGAGTTACAAGAAGTGTAACAAAGTTACCCGGCCAGAGTTAAGCATTGTGAGGTCTACGTAGTATATCCCTGGTCGAAAAGTAACTAACTACGGTATATTACCATTGATGAATTAACAGCATGCAAGGATTCACAAGTAATACAAGTATAATAAAAAAATCCAGCATAAAACGACGAAAGAAGTTTCGGGGTAAGCCTTCTGCCTAAAGAAAAAGTTAAAACTGCTCTATGGCCTTAAGGGGCCTACTCATGATCCTTCAGTGGGTGGAGCTCGCAGGACTGGAGGAATTTTGCTGGGTGTTGTGCAAGCTGCAACAACACAGTCCTGCATTACTCGACGTACTGCCAAGCAGGATCGTGATTGGTATTTATTTTAAAACTTATTTTGCTTGTTTTTACATTATGATCAATTTTTGCCTCATATGCACTTTGTTGTTTCTGATACGGAAACCTAACGACGAACGGTGTTTGATAGTAAGTCCTTTGACTTAAACAATACAATAAAGTAATTTTATAAGACAATTCATCTCGTCATAAAAAAAAAGTTAATTCAAAACCCGTTGCAGTTTTACTAGCCGCAGTTGATTTTAGAGACCAAATGCTTTGTAGTTGGCATGCAGCTCATATAAAAAAAAAATAACAACAATAAATTGCTGCCAATCGATACGAATTAGATGTTTTTCTATTTTTATTGTGTTTCTTTTAAACACATTTTAATCATACTCAAACACGCTTGAGTAAAAATAATTTTTCACTATATTCGCTGATTCGGGAGTTGGTAGTTAGAAAATGTGTATTGAGATTGACAGTTTAGTAAACAGTTGCAAAGACCTTGCTTTGACAAGAAAAGTCCATTTTCTAATTAATAATTACCTTCGTGTCAAAATAAGGGCGAAATTTTTAATTAGGCATTTTTCCTATAAAAGGGTTTTTTAAAATATACAATGGTTTGACATCAATATTTACAGCATATCTTAAAATATTAAAAATATATTTGTGGTACGAGCGAGTGCAACAGCAAGAAATATAGGCGTGCACGATAGAGATAGATTATATCAATGTGGCATTATTATTGTATATTGGCCTCAATAAGCTCTATCAAGGTATGAATGAATATCCAAAAGATCAAAAATGGTTGTAAAAGAAAACTCCAAATGACACTATCCATTAGGGATCATTTGATGTTATAGATGCCTAATTAATTTCCGAGTAGTTTTGCACTTGAGTTTTTATCTATTCATATAGTCTCTGTTCCCCCTCTCCCTATAATGGGAGCCCAGCAGTGGGACATTTATGGGCTGATATTATATATGTATTCCATTGCTATGTCTTCCCTTACTGTCAATACGTACGATCGCATTACAAACAACATTAAGATCAGAAAACGGTGTAGGACCTGAATGTTTTTTTGGACAGTTTGGGACGCGATTGCGCAAACCATTAAGTTATCACGTCTTTTTAATAAGTTATTCGGAGACGATGATTAGTAGATTACATGACCACGTTTGAATGATGGCTTCTTGAATTAACCCTTTTATTAGAAAAATGCCTCTGAGAAAGGAGCTAAACGAAAGTGCCCAGTTCAGTGGGCCTCTCCCCGGCAATAATGAGGTGGTGGCATTAGAGTAGCCGATGCCGGTCGTGGCAGCCCTCGGCCTCGCTGTCCTCGGAGTCTGAGTGCGAGCAGTACGACGAGTCGCTCCAATGCTGGAACTCCTCCTTGTGGTGTTCCAGGGCCATCAGGGACGGGAATAGGCTGTCGCAAGCGCCACATCTGGAAATTACAACGACAACAATTAGAAGTAGCTATATTGTTCCCGTCATGGCAATATTAAATAACTGTCACTGCGAATTCGACTTTATTTTATTTTCTTAAAGCTGAAAATGAACTATCTTTATAAGTCTAAAAATAATCTAAATATTTTTTATTGGAAATAATAAAAAAGCTAGCAATAAAGCTTATACCAAAATACAATTTTAAGTTATTAATAATTATTATGACTAGTGGTCGCCTGTGGTCGAAATTCGACCATAATAATTAATGTCAAAGAATATACTTCTATAATCACAGACTTCACCGAGGTTACACTGTTAATTTGACTTAAACAATAAACAAAAGAGTATATATGCGTGTGTGCGTGTGCGTGAATATACATGGTAGTGTGTGTAATGTTATTTTATTGATTTCATTATTTTTTTTATGCATAATTTAAAAAAATATTAGCATACGTTGCTTCTCTATATAAACTATAATGTGCGAAATTTCATACTCCTCCGTCCGCGCAATTTTCGTAAAAAGGGTTACAAAGTTTTTATTTCACGTATTAATATATAGATATATTATTTACCCAAAATGTCGTTTCTTTTGTTGATGATCACCCAGTTGACGGCGTGTTGGGAAGGATCGATCGCATACGTTGCACGTTAGTGATTCGTCTGCAAACAAAATAACCAATTAAATAATATGTAGGATAGTACGAAGTACCAGTATATATAAAGTACTCTGTGGTACGAAGTGTTTATTCTAAAGACGTATACATGTGTCTTTAAATTAACACACAATAAAATGGGAAGCCATACAAGAATAAGTAGCATCTTTAAACTGAAATAATCGTAAACTATACTGAAAGGCACTTGAAATACATGAATGCAGTTTATTAACCATACATATTCTCGGGATATATAAAACTTTCAAATGATATTTAAATGCAAAACTAGGGACTGGTTGTTAAAAAAACTCAAAAGACTCGAGCTTGATTATGGGAAAGATAGGCATAGATGTGGTTGAAATAATACCTCAATCGCATGCATCTATTCGATTTTCAAGAATTTTTTGCTTA
This sequence comes from Dendrolimus punctatus, assembly GCA_012273795.1. NCBI lineage: Eukaryota > Metazoa > Arthropoda > Insecta > Lepidoptera > Lasiocampidae > Dendrolimus > Dendrolimus punctatus. Next base: position 4,997,392 of record CM022535.1, on the reverse strand, counting down.
CGGAATCCAAGAATTCATCATTTCAGGCAGTGAAATTAATATGAGACCACTTTGAACCTATGCCGAGTCCAATGCAAAAATAATTGTCAAAACCTATTCTTATTGTATATGCTCAGCTGACAGGTAGACGGCCCACTTGATGGAAAGCGGTTACCATCGCCTATGGACATTAGCAACACCAAAGGTGCTACAAATGCACTGCTACTCTCTAAAGGCAGACGTGAACCTGGCCACTGATGCTGGAACACAACTCATACTTGTTATGGTAGCTTACTCTAGATCAGGGGTGGTAGCCATGCAATCGGGGAAGTACCCTACCACCTCGTTTCGGTTAAAAATGGAAATCGCCATATAAAAATTCGCTAAATAACAGTTGATCCCCACTAACTTGCTACGTGTTTGAAGCATGGACATGATAGATTGGAATACTTTGAAGATCCTATGCCAAATATGATGCAACGCTGGCGAGAATACGGAACCTCTGACGTGGTCCTAAGATGAAAAATTTGAATTTTGTCCGTTTGCATTTTACCACAAAGTATTTTTGAAGTGGCTTCTTATAGGAGGGTAACCCGCTTCGTTACGTAACGCTTTACGGCGCCTGTCTGTCTTCCCTTTCTTTCACGCAAGTACTTCTGTCGGGCATTCCGAAACGTACAAGTTTGTTTCTTGACTAAAGTAACAGATTCTACCTCAGTAAGTACGTGGAACACGATTTGTCGCCGGTTCCTACATTTTACTATTCATTCGTTTGGTTTAAAACGGTTGAATTTTGCCATTATTTCTATGGAGCTTATATCCAATTTCAAGGTAATGAACGTTCAGTTAGATATAGAACCGACCAATTATCTATCTCTTTGTATAGACTTTCTGTTCTATAACAGAGTACTATAATTTACGCAAACAAAGTTAAGACGAAATCCTCGTCTGAAATGGAAATACAACCAATAAAACCACATTTTAAAAATAAGTTCCTTTTTAATTTAAACATTTTTACAATAAAATAGCTGAAAAGACTTATTGTGATATGTTGTAGATACAATAAATAGAAGTATAACCAATATTTTACAACTAAACAATCCATATAAGGATGGCAAGATCTAATTACACACAGTTCAATTAATTACCCTCTCCAAAGTCCATTTATACTACGAAAGAAGAATAGCCAATCAATTCTTGCTAACACGATAAAAAAAGTGGACAGTTATCCTAAAATCCATCTTTATATATATAATTCTTCTGTACGCGTGTTGACACTGAACTCGTAAACTGCTGGACCGATTTGAATGTTTTTTTTTGGTGTTCAAGTGGATTCGAGGAATGTTTAGATTCACAAATAAACCTGGCAGATGGCGCTGCAGTCGGGTTCTAAATTTTATTTCTTCAGGGCAGGCCAACGTCTGCCGGGACAGCTAGTGATATTGTAAAATTCTAAACATGCCGTGTCTGTATATTGAAACTATAAAAAAATCTGTTATAGACTATATAAACGACGGAGAATATGATGCAATTTTTTAGATTTCTCTCTGTTTGTTCGGGACTCACGTAAAAACTACCGAGACGATTTGGTCGACAGCAATCACTTAAGACTCAAAATCTATGCTACTTTTTATCCCGGGAATTTCAAGTCGAGCGTGAACGAATTCTCGGGCATATCGAGCCCTTACCACCATTTTATCGTAAGCGACATTTGGACCTAAGTATATTTTTTGTTGCATAAGAAATTGCAAACTATTATTTTGTTTTAAGACTTTCAGTATGGTCTAATGTAAGTAAAACTCTTAAAACAAAATAAAGAGTTAAATTGGCTTTTGCAACAAAAAATATACTTAGATCCAAATGTCGCTTACGATAAAATGGCGGTAAAGGCTCGAGACATCGTAGTTGCAAAATAAAAATATAACAGTTTTACACAACTTATAATTCCGATCGGCAGTTTGAGTAGAAAAGCGCAGACTGGTTTCCGATATTTATTATATTGAACCTTATTCGCAAGCGGAAATGGCAGTGTTGCTTCTTCATACTTAGCTCTGTTCCGCTTTACATGATTAGTACACTGTCGCTACTAAATTTGATTTACTGCGCAGATACATCGGAGGAACTGAGTTTTGTAAAATTGTAAAAGGACAATCGTTAACTCAAAAGATGTTACTCTAAATTACAACATAAAACTGCAGAAAAGATTTGTAATTATGTATATATTAAATGCAACTAGGATTTATTAAAAGATCAGGAAATTCGTTCACTTCAATGCAAAAATCACATCACATACGATGTATCTAATATATAAAATTCTCGTGTCACAGTTTTCGTTGCCATACTCCTCCGAAACGGCTTGACCGATTTTGATGAAATTTTTTGTGCTTATCCGGTATCTATGAGAATCGGCCAACATCTATTTTTCATCCCCCTAAATGTTAGGGGTAGTCCACCCCTAATTTTTTTTATTTATTTTTTAGACAAAATTTTTAATTTCTATTTTTTTATGATACAACATACAAAAATACATACAACCCTAAATTTTCAACCCTCTACGATCAACCCCTATTTTTTACCGGGCAGGACGACGTCTGCCGGGACAGCTAGTAAGTTATATGAATAAAAACTATCTTAACAAAATGTCTTGCTGAGCTGAGCAAATAATTCGTATGTTTGTGTTATGGGTTATATACTATGCCCAAGTTAGGAGTCGATCCTAGACCATAATAATCAATGGGAAGTTCATATACACAATTCACCGCGCCAGGAATCGAACCCAAGACTGCATTTCAGTGAGTAAAGGTTAGGACCACTCCACCGGAGACCCGTCAAAATTATAAATAAGAAAACTTCATAAGATCCTTTACTTCTTCACACAAAGATATTGTGCTAATGACTTGTCCGAGTTTCAGTAGGACGTTGTATTAACAATACAGTTATGTAGTTAATACTATTAACATGATAAATTAACATTGTTTTGGGTCAGTAGGTGTGTATGACCTCTTGAACGTAACGCTGAGTACACACAAGGCCAATAACGGCCAATATACGAGTTGTGTTAGTACATGTTCGTCAAACGGTGTCGGTGGCTCTGTGTGTAGGCAGCTTTATGTATCAAAAGTTTTGGATACCTAAATCTAGTAACTGAGACATCGAGCCTTTACTGCCATTTTATCGTAAGCGACATTTGGATCTAATAAATGTGCATATATGAAGAGGTCAATGAAAGTAGGTGAAGCGAAAGTTGTTTGTCAGAATCGTTGCAAGAGGAGATCCTTAGTCTCGCCTACCCCCATGGGAAGCAGGCGTGATAGTATGTATGTATATTTTTTGTTGCAAAAGGTAATTTTTTTTGTTGTTAAGACTCAGTTTTAGTCAGACTAGACCCTACTGAATCCAAAACTGAATTTCATGAAACAAATTTAAAATACGTTTTGCAACAAAACAATAAAATTAGTTCAAGATTTCGCTTAAGATAAAATCATGGTACAGTCTCAATATATTTATATCAATATATTTTTTAAAGCTTAAATGGCGCTCTGTTGTTCGTGCCTACCCCGCAAGGGACCTGGCGTGAAGTTATGTATGTATGTATATTTATATCATTTTTTTGTATTTTGCACTTTGTCATTTTTAGTACCACCATAATCGCGTGTTATTTTTCTTAAAAATTACTTTTCCAAAATATTTTCTATTCTGAAATCTAGCATGCCCACTGTATTTATAGGATAACTTTTGAAAAATGTTAGTCTTATCAGTTACTAGGTTTAGCTATTTTATTTCATGGAATCTAGAGATGGTGATTGCACTTGTGGCAAATTGAAGCCCCCTCCAAAAATGTAGATCCAGAGTTGTTTCACAAATTTTCATTCCTATATAAAGTTTCAAGTATAATTTGAAAAATGGTGTTAGCATGAATTTCTTATAATGACAGACATCAAAATTTATATACAAAATCCCCTTAAAATATTTCTAACTAATGTCTTGACCATGTATTGAGATACAATAACAAAATACCCATATAAGCTTTGATTTTAAATCCAGTATAAGCACCATAGGGCCAACTCCACACACCCAGATCATAGTATTTATTCTAACGTGGAGCAGCGAGGTTCACACATTGGTCATCTCTACAGATTTTATCATGTTTGCCTTCATTGTGTGTTCAATTTCAACATCTAAAATATTAAGTTATAAAACTGGCAAGTATTGCCTATTGCCCGCCTAAAATTTGAATCCATTTCATTTGAAGGATATATGGGCGTATTAGCCACTTCTCATCCTTGTCTTTATAAGGTCTAATCAAATAGCATGTCCAACGGCAATTACATAGTACATAGATACAATGAAACTTGATAAACATATATAAAAAATGTAGAAAAAAGTTTTGTTTAGAATCTCAATACAAGGCCTTCATTATAATTATCACAAGAAAAATTCGACTGTTCGTTAAATTGGCAGTGTATTGGACACGGATGACTTAAACATGCTGCCAAAGAACCTCGCTCCTGTGGAGCCTCCAGGAATCGAACCCATCATCATCCAGAACAGGGCGATCACCTGCAGCACTGCACATACAATTGTCCAAGGTGTGCTTTGGAGGTGTAAAGCACAGTATAATGTGGCTACTAATGTTATTCCATAGATGGATGTTGTTAACGCTCTCTCTTTGGAAAACATTGATTTGAGATGTGACCATGGTCCATAGAGAAAGCTGAAACTGTACAAAAACATTGCATTAGTAAACAATATCATCTATTTGTACACTTCGATAAAAGATAAGTTGTGGTAGCAAATGGTATACATGAACCTCTTAGGTAGTTCTTCAACCTAATGTGGATATTGTTACAGTAACCACATGCTAACAAGGGTGAAGGAAAACATTACGACAAATCCTGCATAACCCAAGTGCCAAACCTGCCAAGCCGTCTTGGGCAAGCTTGCCAGGTATATTGTCCGTTCCCCTATAGTGGGAGGTCCTTTATGCTATACATGAGCAAGCTGCAGTTTTCTTAGAGCGCTACAATATGGAGCTATTCAATAAGGGCGTAAATAGATATATAAAAGCCTTATGAACAGACGTGCATGACAAGAGCTATGAATGTTATATATATGTTCATGGGCAATGGTAGCAACTTGCCATCAAGTGGACCTGTCTGCCAGTTTGCCTATAAGCAAACATAAAAAAATGGTCTGAGCCCAGCAACAGGCTGTTATAATTTATATTAATTACATATACAAAGGTCACTCTTAAGCCCACTTCTCCCCATTTTTACAGATTCTGGACCACAATGTTCCAACTGTATATAGGTGTGGTATAGACATAAGGCACATTTATTTATTATTTGAGATATAAAATTAACTTTGAGTGGTTATAAAGATAACCCTTGTAACCTATATTAAAAAAGTTCAGATTTGTTCATAATATATCAATGTTCCATATAACTATATCCCATCCTGTACTTTTTTCTATCTCTCTCTCTCATATCCCATATCTCTACACTTTTTCCTATCTCTTGGGCACCACTCTATAATATTACATGTCTATTTTAGTTTTGTTATCCCCTAGTGTGTCATTCAGTCCCATTTTAATTGTTTTATTATCCTTGATGCATTTTTAAACTTAGTAAATTGATTGTCTTGAAGAACTCTCACTCATTACACAAAACTTGATTAGCTTAACACTAAGAGCATCACACTGATATTCTGTGAGAGTACAGTATTACACCAATCAATACAGCCTTGACAACTGTAAGCAATATCATTATTTTCTTGTTATTATTATTAGTTAAAAACTATGTTTTCACATTATTTTATTTATTTATTTAATTTCTATTCTATATTAGTACAGCTTTCCAAACTGCATCTCTGTGTGGGACACAAATCCCATTATTTATTATTTTTAGGATATTCTGCAATAATCTAACATAGACATTGCTCAGTAGAGTATGAGAAGCATTATACTAGAAATAGTAAATACATACCTTAGGATGAAAAACAAGCTTCCCAATGTGAATAGAAGAGCAAACTTCCTTGCTTGCAGAATAAGTAGTGGTATATAGATAAAAGACAGTATGAAACACAGTATTCCAAAGAATAGACACACTCCAAAACCTAAGAAGCGTTGAGTCCTGCTCTGAAAATTGAATATTTCTTGTTATAATGGACTTTCTTCTTCTAAAACTTATAGAAAAAGAAATATCTTGTAGCAACTAGAATTTTCCAATAACATCTTTGTTGAGATGAAGTTTAGACTTCTATTTAATAATAATAAATTACATCATTAACACAAACTATGTGCAAAATTTCCAAATATAAGATTTTGTGACTATATGTGTACTAATACCCTAAACTAGGTCAAGTCTGTCTATTACTTTGAGTCCTTTCTAATATATTCTGTATTCATTTGCACTTTACATTTAACAGGTATATAAAACAATAATATTACTTTGTTACATATTCAGGATATGTTTTTAAAGTGATTTTAATGAATATTATTATTAAGGCAAAGTTATAAAGTACAATGCTCACAAGTTGCTAGATGCTTGAAAAGCTTGTCTGCATTTTAATATTAAAGTAAACAATGGTAATTAAATGTTTTAGGGAATATGTAATATGAATTACTTACCTAATTAAAAAAGAATAATTTAAAATATAGTGAGTACATGAGGAAACAATTCATAGTGTAGGTAAATTAAGACAGATAAAAGCTATGTGGGATAAACCATTGTTAATTTGCATTTTACCTATGAGTCAAAATGAGTCATTGTCTATAAAAAATAATATTTAACAATTGAACTTACCAAAGTGAAGTATTCCTTTTGTACATCCTCAAACCAACTAGAAGTAGTGCTTGTGGGCGTTTCATCATTACTTCTAGAGAAAAAACTAGGAGTCGAAAACGACGGCATACTAAACGTACTCCTTTTACTTTCGTTTCTTAATAAATATTGGTCCAAATTCTCCTTCAAACTTGCCATTGTTTCTGGTATGTAGCAATGTTGTTATTAGTCTTACGTGGCGATGTTAAACCGCAAATTACAAATCTAGTTTAATTATTGCTGTCCTATTTATCACTTTGTTGATTGTTGGTTTGTTGCTGAATTCTGATGCAGATGCTGATGACGCTGATGTAGCGCATTGACAATTCAAGTGACAACTGACAACGAGAACTGTCTATTGTCATAGTAAATCAAAGATAAGAAAGCATATTTTTTTAAAATCTCCTAGTGATGCGCATGTCAGAACTGTGAATCGATACTAATCCGAAACATTGCTAAAGTATGTTTAACATTACCGTTTTGTTTTCAATTTGTATTTTAGAATTGGGAAAATGTTATTTAGGTAGAATATGAATTAACCAACTTTGGACTGCGTAAGTCGGTAAGTACATTAACAAACTTGAAGTCGACGCAGTAGTCCATTTAATTTCATAATTAAACTCACCATAATCAGTATCATCACTGAAATCATCTTGTGCATGCCGCCTCACGTTGTTGTTGTACCGATCATGAGTACAGGGAGGGCAAACTCCACGTGTGTCACGTTCATCTAAATCAGTACTACTTGCGTCCGATTCCACTTCTCCCTCGTCGATGTGAATATCATCTGTTTGTCTGTTATCCAGTTTTTCTGACGATGATAGCTGATTGTAGTTTTTTCTTGGAGGCCGTGATTCTGTAACGAATAAAACGTAGTGTGTTAATAAATATGTTAGCTTAAATATTTTAAGGAATGCATTTTTAAATTATACCTGACAATTTGCCAGTGTTAAACTTCAATATATAAATTTTGACACACGTTAGGCATTTTAAATTTAGTATCGTAGTCACAGAGTACATTAATATAATAGGAGAATCGTAGCTCAAAAATAAACACGCTGTCGCCTATGGCTGTCGCTCACAGAACTCAAATGACAATTAACTTAGACAGAAGTTAAAAATAATTTGTTTTTGTTAAAATAGTAACCTAGGACACAACATGCATGTTAGTACTATAGTATATGTAATAAGCATTGTAATTTTATAGTATAAATAATAAAAACGATAACCTATATATAAACTATATGTAACATTACAAGTATTTAGTATCTGCATAGTCCTCGGTCAGCTAAACAGTTCACTATCAATCTCCATACTTGTAGATTGTAAGTAAAATAATACTATTATGATAAAATAATGGCTGGAACAGATAACTTTAGTATTTTATACATTTAATTTGTTCATGCTTAATAGTTTATTAGTAATCATTTATTTGTCCTAACAACATAAAGCGTTAGAACTGATATTTTGTAGAGTAAACATCGCTTTCTTTTGTAGGCACAGACTACTATAGGTATTACATGTGTAAGATAAAAACAAACTGTCACTAGTAAGTGTATTGTACAGTAGTCTAGTACCTATATTGTACTAAAATTAGGGCATTATAAATTTTCTTGATTGCGAAACTGTTTCATTTGTATAATTGTGATTAATTGGTGAGTTAAGTATTATTATTTTCGTAATTGCGGTAACGTAACTAGGGTCTGTCCTCGGGATCAGCTACCATATGTTATAATTTTAAAAGAGGGCATACTATAGACCCATACCTAGCGGAGTATAAGGTTTTTGTCCTACAAGATAAATCTTCGCCTCGCAAAATTCAATTTTTGGTCTGGGTTCTCTCCTCCTTTAGCTACGGTGTTTAATAATGTCACTAATCATGTTACGACAAATATAATTAATATCCACTGACCCATATAGTTAATATAATTATCTTCTCAGTAAACTAGCTAGTCTAGTGGTTACGTGTTGTATTTTTGTTTTTTTTTCTATGTTTGCTAGTAGGCAAACTGGCAAACGGACCACCTAGTGGTAGGTGGCTACCGTCGCTCATGGACATCTAAAACTCAAGGGGAGCCGGTGCGTTGCTTACCATTGAGACGTAAGCAACGCACCGGCTTGAGTTGACTGGAGTTGACTACCTCGCCTCAAAAAAAAACCTCGTTGAGGTATCTGTTCACGCCCTTTTTGAAGAGCCCCGTATTGTAGCGCTCTGGGAAAACCGCGGAAGGGAGTTAATTCCTTAATTTGGACACATCTGGCATGATGGAGCGTTTGTTCATGGCTATATTTTAAATATGCCCTTTATTTTTAATCATAAATATAGATATTTAAGCTTGGGAAGAAGTATTGAAATGTGTTTCAACGATTTACAATATTGTGTTAAATGCGAAAAAGTAAGGGATCAAAATTATGAAGTGTTCTTTAGACCCGAAGAAGGTGTCAAAGACATTTATTTCCCCTGCGTTATCAAAAAAAGGGTCGGATGCTATGATCGGACAATTCGACTACCAATATTCAAAAACTCTTAATTATGTATTTACTGTAGTGTACATAAAATCCATATTAGACGATTCATTTCAGTCTTTCAATTCGAAAGAATCGACCAAACTTATTCAAATAATCATAAACTTGAATCATTCAATGTCATCGAATACCATCGTAATCTTTCAGTTTTGTGTCTTTCAACCAAATAGATTCAATTTGGTTGATCCGTGTAACATAAGTATTACATCCGTGAACATCTTTAAACATATAAGTTGTAGATAAATATATGATTTCTTATAAGTATTTGTGATAAATAATGTATTTTTAATTAATATTGTCACTACGAAGAACAGTAACCGTGTTAGTTTGGTATTACTTACCTGTGTTTAAGTAAATAACAACATTGGAGCGAAGTTTACACAGTTTATTATCATAATTTATTAGGTTTCAAAGTAATGGGTATATCTAAATTAATATAGTTGTATTAACATGTTGAAAATTAGTTGTAATTTAATTTTGAATAAGTGCAAGAAGATAATCACTAGTTACAATTAATTAGCTCGATATTAATAAATAAATATCACTTTGTTCAAATCTATTTATTATGTAATAAATTTGCAGATGTCGATTTTGTACTATAAATTTAAAATTTAGATAAAAAGAACCGAAAATGCATCGTTAAGAATTTTTGTGTGTCTGTCTGTGAGCGCACTATGTGGAAGATACTGAATGGAATAAAGGAAACTCGACACAGATCTAAATTATACCCCGGATCAACATTTGGGTTTCCTTTTACCCCGATTAATGACATCATTTTCTTAAAATGGTTTTTTTAACACCGTTGTAAGTCATTAAAAAATATGGCATATACTAGTTATCAATAAAGCCACTACATAAAGATGAGATAGTAAAATAAATATGGTAAACTATAAATATAATAATTTGTTATACTATTGCAAAGTAATTCTATAATGAAATAAATGTAGTAAGTAAGAGAGGCTATTAATTACGTAATTTTTTTTATTTTTACAGTACCATGGATAAGAGAAATTTAAAGATAGCTATTGTAGGTGCCGGCGTGGTCGGACTGACAGTTGCTAAGCTGGTACAAGACCAACATCGAAATGCAAACATAACTTTGTACAGCGATAAATTTCGAGACGACACAGTTAGTTGTATTGCTGCCGGCATTTTCAGGCCTGGGACCAGTTTCAGAGGAGAAAACAAAGCAATGGATGATCGATTCATGGTGTTATTGGCAAGATATCCTAAAAAGTTCAGACGCAGAAGAAGCTGGTGTCATGTCAGTACCTGCGTATATATTTTCAAAAGAAAATTATCACGTTACAAGAAATCATTTAATTGAAGATCTGGTGCCAATTTACCGACCTGTTAAGGATGACGAATTGAAACTTTGTGGTGAAGGATGGAAATATGGATCATATTTTTCAACATTGAAAACAGAGTGCACTAAGTTTTTGCCGTGGGTCGAGAAATCCTTTACGACAAAAGGTGGTAAAATTATGAATCGTAAAATCGATAATTTCTCATCACTAGCGGAACACGATTTGGTATTTAACTGCGCGGGAATGGGCGCGAAATATTTATGCAATGATCACGATTTAGTGCCTATACGGGGACAGGTAATAAAAGTTAAAGCACCGTGGTTAAAATCGGCTATTTATGGGGATTATGATACCTACATTATACCTGGTTTTAATGGTATTGCGACATTGGGTGGTACAAGGCAATATGACAGTTACAATTTGAATATTGATAAGCATGACGCAGCTTCAATTTTGGAAAGATGCATCGATCTTGTTCCAGGTTTAAATAATGCGGAAGTTGTTGTCCATAGAGTAGGATTGCGGCCTCATCGAGTTCCTGTACGCGTGGAGCCGGAAATCGTGGACGGTGTGAAAGTAGTCCACTGTTACGGTCATGGAGGTTACGGTGTGATGTGCGCCCCAGGGACTGCAATGCAGGCAGTTGGATTTGGTCTCGATTTATTAAAAACAAACGTAAAGAGTCAATTGTAATATAATTGATACTATGTAGTATGTACAAATAATTATCCTCACGTTGTAATATAAAGTATATTTTTATAATTATTAGTTATTTTATTTATAGTTGAGTAACAAAAAGGTCTCACAAAATATTTTCGACTAACAATTTTCCGCAGATAAAAAATTAAATATCTATAGACCGTGACTTCGCATTGCATTGCGAAAAATGTACGCATTCCTGCAGGATATCGATGCATATACTATTCATAAAAGTAAAAGTATTAATAATAATATCAAATATTAGTTTCTGTATAATCAACTGGCGGAAACTCGAAGACCTTTCCTTAATGATAAATTGTGAAAGTTCGGATTTAGTAACCAAGTGCGAGGCTTCCGCGGCAAGTTTTCAACTTTTATCCAGTTCTTAACTAAATATAAAAAGCTTTTAAAAGGGTTTATCTTGTCTTATAATATTACAAGGCAAAGAATTAAAACTTTTGTCTAGAAGTTTCCACTCCGATATTGTTTAAAGACTTTAATAATCGTGACCTCTATTTTTTACGCTCAATATGAAATTAGAGCCGTCTCATACATCGATATTGCATGTTGTTGTTTAACGCACCACAATGGCAGGCAAAACAAGTTAGCCATTTTATATGTATTGGTGGTACATATAAACGCAGTTGTAGTGTGCACAATATTTAATAATTATTTCTTTTGTATAATATTCAATTAACAGTTTGAAACAGTGTCTAACGGTCTTATTCTTATTGAAGCGTAGTAAGGCTTCAATGAAGTACTTTTTGTAATAATGGATGGCTTTCAATTTTGAAATTTCACAATATTTTTTTAGTAAAAGTTGTTGTGCGTGCAAAGACTTGGTTTCGTTCCGTAGTTAAAGTTGGCTGTTGGTCAGCTTAGTCATAGACAAAGAGTGATTGTCATAAGCAATTTTATGGTATTATGCGTACACACCGGCGCGAGCGTACTGTTTCATGCCCAGCTGGACCGGTGTGTCCTTTCGTTGGTAAATCATACGGCGACACCTTAGACCATTCAATGGTCTAAGGGCGACACATATTGAGTTAGAATAAGTTTCTAGGCTCGTTGAAGAACTTTAAAGAAGCCTATAAACTTACTCTATCTCCATATGAATAAGACTGTAATAGTATACATACAAATAGCCCGACTTGGCTTGTGGTCTGTTTGGAGTCTAGTTGACGAAAGTTTAACAGTCTCTGATTGATTCCAATCAGAACATTTTTGGTAATAATTCGCTAGACAACTTTAAAAAAAAAGTCTTTATATTTGACTCATAGTTTATTTTTCTCAGAAAAACACATAATTACTGCTCAAAAAGTATAAATTTCCTATAATTATAGTTTATTTTAAAGTAATATTTAAATAATTTTAGAAAATGTAACTATACTATCATAACCTGTATATCTTATCTTATAGTCATATATAAAGCTGAAGAGTTGTTTGTTTCGTGGAACGCGCTCATCTCAGAAACTACTAGTCTGATTTGAAAAAAAATCAGTGCTAGATAGCCCATTTATCGAGGAAGGCTATATAGCTTATAGGCTATTTATCATAACGCTAAGACCAATCGGAGCGGAGCACCAATGAAGAATGTTTTCAAATACGTGGGATTTTTTTTAAAATTATTCCACGCTAACGAAGTCGTGCGCAGAAGCTATGTTTGTACGCTTGCTTGAACGCGCTAATCTCAAGAATTACTGGTCTGATTTGTTAAAATTATTTCAGTGTTAGATAGCTTATATAGCGAGGAAGGCTATACGCGGTATATCATCACGCTAAGACCAAACTTTTTTTACTATTCCACGCGGACGAAGTCGCAGGCAGAAGCTAGTGTATGTATATATGTAATAAAGACCATTCAAAAATCTCGGATACATCGGGTCCCATGTTTCATAAATTAATTGCTTCTTAAGTTAATGATCCCTCAACCTCTCTGGGGTTGGCGTATTTTTCTAGAATAGAGACATTAAAGCGATGCCTTTGGGAGTTCCGTTCGATATAGTAATGGACTATTTGAGTCGACAGGTGCCACCAAGTGCTGGCACACACCGAATTTAAATTAAACCGCGCTAATGTCTACCATAAATTAAGCGGAGGGTACAGATGTGTCCAAAGATACTTTTATTATCTATATAATATTATTATATATATACCTATATAATGGAATTTGTTTACAATACTAGAAATGTCGCGTGTAATTAACATTGGTAATATTGTATTGTTATGAGCTACAGCCGTTGGAATTACTATAGAATTTATTAGAACTGTACAAAACACGTGCACGATTCAGTAACACGCGCAAAGTCCGGCACTATATCGATTATTGAATGTACGTCTTGCTTTGATCGTGGTTCTCGCTAGACTGCGTCCCCCCTCCGTTCGGGCATTCCCTTTTATAGAATAACAAATACGATATGCCTCGACGCAAAACAATAACAAGAATTAGTTTGACACAGTTGCCTAATGACTGCCATAAAACAAGCAACAACAATAGGTTATTGTCCAGTTGCAAATTTGAAACACAAAGTAAACAAAAGAAGTCCGAATGCCGGAAAGGTAATAAACCAGGTTTGTAGCAGGCAGGTGTGCCTTTGCTTTTGTCGGCATGTAACAGTATTCTCTCTGTAATTTTTAAGATTAATGCTAGATTTATGTCTTACTACCTACCCATTCGTCTATCATTGGTAGAAAATTGATAACTCATATAAAGTTTATGTCAAATAACCAATAGTAAATGCTTGGATATTAAGATTTTATTCGAATTCAAGTTTTTATTCAAAGCAAGTTCCACTGGAGAGCATTATGTGTCATATATTAATTAGTATTATATAGCATATAGCTATATATTTATCTTCTATATATAAAAGAAAGTCGTGTTAGTTACACTATTTATAACTCAAGAACGGCTGTACTGATTTGGCTGAAAATTGGTGGGGAGGTAGGTTAGAATCAGGATACGGACATATGATACTTTTTATCCCTTTGGAACCGGTAGGTGGCACTGAGATCGGGTTCTAGAATCCTCCTAATCACTGGGACCGATTTTGATGATTTTGTTTTTGTGTGTTTGAGTGGGTTCCCGGATGGTTTAGATTCTTAATTAGAACCGGTAGGTGGCGCTGAGATCGGGTTCTAGAATCCTCTCAATCGCCGGGACCGATTTTGGTGATTTTGTTTTTGTGTTTTTTAGTGGGTCCCCGGATGGATTAAATCCACAATTGGATCCGGTAGGTGGCGCTGGGATTGGGTCCTAGATTTTTATTTTTTTCAAAACAACTCTGTCGGGGCCTCTAGTTATTTATATAACTTTATAGTAGTAACTTTATAATAGTATAGTATTTGTTATTAAAATGTGATTAATCGTGCAATAATTATGTATACAACCATCGCCACTCCTAATTAGCAATATTCTTGCCACGGGTTGTTTGGAAGAGATCGCTTTTAAGTGATAAAGCCTTTTGTACACAATTAAAATAATACTAGTTCGTACGTCTGTAATGGTATGCATTCAAGTGTTATCTATATATCTTATAGTAATGTATAAAGCTGAAAATTTCGCTGGAAAGCACTAGTCTCAGGATCTACTGGTCTGATTTGAATTTTTTTTTTTTTTGGACAAAAAAACAGTATTGTACAGAATTTACAACTTATTATGAAACTTATACATAAATATTTTAACTTGATACAATACCAACATCATTTGCCACATATTAAATAATTTAAATTATATTAGCTACCATAAAATACTGTAAACATAAAAATAAAAAGTAAGAAAAAGAGAGAAAGAAAGACAGGAAAAAGAAGAAGAAAGGAAAACCTCACCAGAACGCAGATTAGATAGATTCAGTATTAGATAGCCTATTTATCAAGGAATAGTCTTCCTCGCGCTAAGACCAATAGGAGCGGAGCACCAATGAAGAATGTTTCAAAATCGGGGTTTTTTTTTACTATTTTAGACGAATTCACGGACAGAACCTAGTCTATCTATACTTCCGGGCAATTTTCGTAAAAAGGGTTAAAAAGTTTTTCCTGTGTTTTTGATTCACATATTAATAAATAGATACTGCACCAGTCAACCCTCATTTATGCACGATGTTTAATAAAAGATACTGCTGTTACATGCAACATCCATTAGAGTGCAATACAGTGCTGTATAATAGTTAACATCCGTAGGTATCCGGATGCAGGGGCTTGCAGTAATTACTGCAGCAACGGATAGCTCTCGGACGGTCGGCATTTCCGTTTCAATTTACGTTGTCTAGTGCCCACTTCATATAGAACACAGAGTATATAAAGTTAAAGCCACGTATGCATGCTCATATTTACGACAGGTATCTTGAGTCCAGTGTTACACGATGTCCATCACAGTAGGCATGAGAACCATAGGGTATAATAATATCATATAGTCAATCGTCATAGATAATAGTATTTTTAGTCGATTTATCAGATAATTCGATTTATAATGAAATTACTATTTCTACCGGTTACTTAATTTTATTAGCCCACTAAATTATCTTCTGGATAATTTAGTGCATCAGTACCTAATTATTATAGTTGTATTTAAATTTATGACCCTGGCAACATTATGATGTAATTGCTATTTTTAACGATGCAATGTTATTGTTTTGTAGGGTAGCAGAGTTTTTGGCGGGAACTGAAAGGAGACGTTGTGCTGTGCAGTTTTATTTTCTAAAAATGTGTATAATTATTCTAAAATGAACAATAGTTGCAGGATATTGATAGTTTTTGAGTAGAAATTATATGTTTTTGTGAGAAATGTGAACTGTATAGTCAGATGTGATCTTTCGAGTTTTCACAAGAACTCCATTGAATGGCGTCGGTTGTAGACTGCAATACAACTGCGCTACTATACGAAGACCTATTAATTAACATGTTTCCGACTGAAAGACTTTGATTCTATGGTCATGAATAATTTAATAATAATAAAAAAAAAGTAGGGTAGCATTTTCGTATAAAAGGCGGAGTAGCGTGTAGACTATATAGTGTCATCTATGGTGTAGACGGTGTTCATTGCTTACTTTGCAGTGTGAATAGTCACATCAGAGGCTGAACAATAAATGGGAAACCCTGCCCAATTAGTTAATATTTGGTATATTTGGTACTTTCTTACCCAAATCTCTGCAAGGCTGTTTTTGTATATATCCAATACTACTTTTAATGTATTGTACACTACCATCTTTTAATCGTGGATCATATAGTTGGTTAAGCACTAAATTTATACTAAATACCGTTATTTATGTAATTTTAGTGTACAACTTTTTTATTTTTATTGCAGGAGTTCAGCAGACAGGCAGACGGCCCACTTGACGGAAAGCGGTTACCATCGCCTATGGGCACATTTGCAACTTCGAAGTTGCTACAAATGCGCTGCTGCCCTCTTAAGGGGGGAGTCTGGAACCTGGTCACTAACTTCGGAACACAACTCAAGGTTGTTATGGCGACATTCTTTAGACCGGGGGTGGTAGCCATCCAGTCGGGAAAATACCCTGCCACCTGGAAAAATAACGATTGAATTAGTTTTAATATTATTTTATTTTTCTTGTAATGTCTCCTTGGTCGATAAGGCCCGCCCATTGTTTCTAATGCAGTGTTTTTCAACTCTCTAGGGGGGTCGCGAAGGTTCTATAGCGGAGCTGCAAAAGGTTGGGAAAGCTACTGCAGTAAAGTCTGCAATATCCGTATATTAATCAAATTGCAAGGACACAGAAGTACTTTGTTTTATTGAAGTGAAACTTCTATATAGAAGGGGTCTTACGATTTGTCGCTCACGAAAAAGCGTCACGGTTACGTGGTCTAATTCTTACAGTTTTAAACTCGTGATATCTTTCGAATGGAATGTCCAAATTGAATAATTCAAAAAGTTATATAAAGGTATTTAAGCAGTCTTGAATATGAAGTAATTTATTTTGATAAGAATTAATACCAAGATACAAATAAAGAGCCTTTTCTGGCGGCGGCATTTTATTAAAATTTTAAAATAAAAGGACACTTATTGTGGAATAACTATAATAGTTAGATATATACTCTCGCGACACTTTTTGTAAATAATGATGTGTTCTGCAAAGTCGTAGTACATTATTTTATTCTATCATCAATAGTTTTCGCAGCGCACGCGATTTTAGGTATTTTTTTACAACACTTTACATTCTTTTACATACATACATTCATTCTTTTACATACCCAAAAAGACAAAAAGACGGATGTTATTACGGGCTGATATGGACACTTGTCTAAAAGCCCTTAAAGTGAAAAAAATATAAGTCTGTTATTTATTTCTTTGGAAAGAGTCAACACAATTTCACATTTTGCTACAGTTAGGTGGATATGCTGATTCCCGGGGCATATTCAGGCACTTTTGCGCTAGGATCGGCCTGGGCGTAACTACGTTCTAAGTTTCAGGCCTTTCCTAACATAAGCGCAGGGCACATGGGAAGAGGGTCGTTTTAGTGGGTATTAGTCATTGGCCGTCCAATGATCTCGAGTCTTCACACAAGCTGATCAATTATGGACGGATTACCTATAAGGGAATCCCTCCATATGCGATATCGGTTTAATCCCTTGCAGAGGACCCAGTATTGCGCGTAAACAGCATTTCCCCCGCCTTAATATTATCCGTGCAAGAAAGGAATACTTATTCCTGCAGTCGGACGGCCTGTCGTAAGAGGCGACAAAACAACCCACAGCCAGGTTGTCAATGTCCATAGTCGACGGTAACCACTCGAATAAGCCTGTCTACTGCATCAATAATAATGTTACATGCCGGCAAAAAGTGAATGCACGACCACCTGCCTGTCATAAAGCGCAATTTATTGCCTTCCCCCGCATTTGCACTTCTTTTGTTTACATTGTGTTTAAAATTTGCAATTAGACAATAGCCTATTGTTATTGTAAATTGTTTATGGCCGCACATGTGCAGATTAGGTTTTCTTGGAAAAAATCCAGTCCACGATTGAGTGTTCTATTGTGTAGTTAGTATAAAGTAATAACCGAACGGAGGGGTGAGCTAGTCAAGCGACTATTACGATAATAGCAAAACGTGTGTACATTCGATAAGTTATGTAATGACGTATTTTGCGCGTGTAATTGAATCGTGCATTTTGTATTGGTTGCAGTTATATTTGAACCTGTGCTGTACGTGTTTGTATAGTTCTAATAAATTCTATAGAAATTCTAAGGGCGTTTTAATTCGAGTCTCGCACTCGTAACAATAATATTTGACCATTTACGTGTATTGCCGAAAACGATCTCATAAAGGTTAATGACGTTGCAAAACGGATGGGACAATTTCAGTCCTGAATAATTTATCAAGCGACGTTGCCGTTATGTGCGTGGCCCATGTCTAAAGTCCGGAATTTTCCGGATCACTTGCCCCGGAAGTCTTTATCCCTCCCTGGTCTTTCTATGGGCCCTCATGCGTTTCTTTAACTTTATTCGTATTTTATATTTTTTATATGACCTTAAATTACGTGCTTCATTTCTTATATTCTGATTTATTTCCTTAGGTTTATGGCTTGGCAGCTAGGCCTTTAAGCCAGATCTTAGAGATTACAATATGGTTTCTTCATTATCTTAAGCCTATGTATAGCACACCTAAACTGTAGGTTATCAAGTGAAGCCATTCAACGGAGTTCTTGTGATAACTCACAAGGCCACATTTGACTATACAGTTCACATTTGTCACAAAACACATAATTACTACTCAAAAACTATCCATATCCTACAACTATTGTTCTTTAAGAGTAATTGTACACATTTTTAGAAAATAAAATTTTATCTTAAAAGAGTTATTGTGTTGCGCAATTGCACAGCACAATATCTCTTTCAGTTCCAAAAATTATCTTCTAATATTCTGAATGTACGCTTGGAGCGTTAAATACAGCGCGCTCCATTAGTAGCTCACAATGCTCAAAATGCTCTGTTTGCCGTTACTCAAGGCGTTCGTTGTGGCCGTAGTGAAAACGTCACTAATGACGTCATCGTTTTCGATCACAAAACGCTCACAACAAGCCATGTCAAGAGCTGTGTCGAATTGTACTGCCGTCTGCCGGCAAGCAAAAGGAACGGGAAAAATCGCATTATTCATAAGTTCATTAACGTAGTCGTTATGAGTCTGTAATGGAACGTAGCCCTGATCACAGAGAAGAATACAGTACTTTTTGTGTTTCTCTGCAGTCAAAATTTTAAAAACTATGCGACTCGAGTCCCAACTTTCTTACAACCACTGTTGAATCGTGGCATAAATTGTAATAAGAAAATGTCAACACTTTTGTAACATCATTTACTTACTTATAAACAGTTTTTCACTAAATTATTATCTCATTTACATAATTTGAGCTAAAAGTTTACAATGATCAGTGACAAAAATACTGGCTGGTTGAATGCCACAGAAAAATGTACGTGATGTTTCACACGTGACGTTATTAAACGAGTTTATCAGATTCTGATGGCTACGTTCCACAGGAGACTCGCAACGACCACGTTCACATTGCTTGCGGGCGTAACACTCAAACTCTAGTAGAACGGATTATGGAGCGTTGATGTCATTAACGACAAAATATATAAATATCATTGGTTGATTGGAAAATGGCGCCTTTTGCAATGTCAACCGATACAGAGAACTAATGCTGTGTGGTCAACGTCCACTTCGACCCACCTCTTGACATGGGTCGTTGTGAGCGCTTTGTGATGGAAAATAATGACTTCATTGTTGTTAGATACTAAAGGAAAGCGCCCGATATGGATTTAAAGCTTGATTTCATTAAAAAAGTAGTTGCTTGTTTAATTAACCAATATTTATTTACTTTTCTCATATTCGAAATAAAAAGCAAAGTGTTAACCTGGGGTGAAAGTCCTATTAAAGCACTCGAAATATTAGCGCCCTCGTTACGCTCGTACGTCAAACCATATCATGCCTAAATAGACCACTTTGACCCTATCTGTAACAATCTACTATAGTTTATGCATAGATGTTATAATGTCTCTTCTCCACCTGGGGTAATGCTTGTGAGCTTTCTCACAAATGTAGCAATGGGCGTAATGCGTTCTTTGTGATTCAACATCGTTATTAATTGTTGATGCTATAAACAAGACGCATTTAGTCACATTTGATAATGGTCCCGCTTCATCTGCGATAGTATTAAAGATTTAGATTTTTTGACTGTGGTCGAATGTGTCTTATCTAAAACGTTAATATCTAATGACCTTAACGAATAGACACATTTGTGTATAAACGTACGTTATCAAATAACGCATTAAACCCATCGCTATATCTGCGTGAAACGTCCTATATCTGTAACACTATCGCGATTGGAGCCCCACAATAACACTAACATTATCCGAGCAGGAATAGAGACATAAGAGACAATAGCCCTCTAATAACCAACCTCCTGTTAAAGGCATCTGCACATTCTTCAGCCTTTTACTCCAAATCCTTCGATGCAGGCTGCTTGCTTTTGGAACTCTTTACTCGTAGATATCAGAAAAGAAGAAAATATCTTAAATCACTTCTTCAATCAAAGATTTCTTAAATATGGCAATTTAAGAAATCCTTCAAAAACCATTACCTTGGTTTATAATTTAAAAAAAATCTATTCTTCTTAACTTTTCTGTTTACTGTCCACATTGCACTGTTCTTCTTTTTATTTTACTTCTGTTTAATTTAATTATAATTAGACGTAAATTGTTAAAAGTATCGTCTATAGTCTATAGTCAGGTTGCCTGGAAGAGATCGCTTTAAGCGTTAAGCGGCCTTTTCTTTGCCGTTAAACTATTGTAATTATTGATTCTGCAATTGTTTATTTTGGTGAACAATATAGTGTTTTCTAATCTATTCTATTAGCCCAATAAAATACGTAACTGAAAAGATTTTTATTTATTGCTATCTTTAACAGATCTTTAGTTTCAAGTTTCCTCAAAAAGTATGTTAAAACCATTACAGTCTAAAACCCTTTTACTAAACAATGAACACAAGGCAATTAAATAATTCCACGGAATACTGATACAATACAAATAGTGGTAATACGGTGAAGGCTCTTAACAGTGGATTGTGAAAATGAATAGGCCCCCGACAATAGCCTCTCAGGGAACAGTCCCCGGTCATTTGTCTACGGCTCCATGCCCCTGACGCCTGACCCTTCGCATTCCTAATACACTACTCCTATTGTTGAGATTTGTCTGGGATAAGGCTTAAGACCTGCTACACACATACGGTTTATCGCTTAGGAATATCCATTCGAAAACTGAAAGTAAGCGAATCGTATATTTTAAACGAAACTATTTCTTAAATTTAGCTTTATGGCTTGGCAGCTAGGCCTTTAAGCCAGATGTTCGTTTACAATATAGTTTCTTCATTATCTTAAGCCTATGTGTAGCACAGCTGAACTTTAAGTAATCAGCTAGTGCCATTCAACAGAGTTCTCCAAACGAAACTAAGTGGTTACTATCCTGTACTGCAGTTTTGTAGTGGGCGGAGCTTACAGGACTCAAGAAGCATTAAATACTCCCTAGCCCCTCGGGAGTTTTTGGCGGGAGCTGAAAGGAGATGTTGTGCTGTGCAGTTTTATTTCCTAAAAATGTGTAAAATTACTTTAAAATGAACAATAGTTGTATGATATTGAAAGTCTTTGAGTAGTAATTATGTGTTTAGTGAAAAATTGAACTGTATAGTCAAATGTCGCCTTTTGAGTTGTCACAAGAACTCCGTTGAATAGTACTAGCTGATTACCTACAGTTCAGCTGTGCTACATAAGGCTTAAGAGAATGAAGAAACTATATTGTAAACTAAGATCTGGCTGAAAGGCCTAGCTGCCAAGCCATTAACCTAAATATAAATAAACCTTAGCTCCTCGCCATAAATAAAACAATTTTAAACAAAGAATACGCTAAACAAAAACGTTTGTGTCCTTTTTTACCGACTTCAAAAAAAGGAGGAAGTTCTCAATTCGTCGGAATCTTTTTTTCATCGCTAATGTCATTGCAATTACCAATCGTGCAGGAAAAGAGAAAGAATACAAAGTTTTGCAGCGGGGCGGCCTGTCGTAAGAGGCGACAAAACAGCCCAAAGACAAGTGGTAGGGCATTTGCCCGGCTGAATGGCTACCACACCTGGTCTAGAGTATGCCGCAATAACAGCCTTAATGTTGTGTTCCGGAATTAGTGGCCAGGTTCCAGTCTCCTTTTAGAGCGGTGCTTCTTACACGTTACAAATGTCCAGAAGCGACGGTAACCGCTTTCCATCAGGTCTACCTGTAAAAGAAGTAATGGCCGGTTCCTATTTCTTGCTATTCATTCTCTTACCTTACCTCTGGTTGAATTTTGACATCACTTGTATGAAGCTTTGTCAAATTTTAAAAATAAATGTATATACTTATTATTTATTTATTTATTACAATTACAAAGAGACACTTTAATTTTATTTATTTGTATATAGATTCCTAATAAACCTAATGAAGACTCAAATTGTGTTTTCAATTAGTTAAAGTGAATTCATCACAAATTATGTTACGTTGAATGAGCCGTACTAAATGTTTGAAGTGAATCGAATTTGTAAGTCTGAGAGGTGTCGTCGAAGCAAGACTGAAGAGTTGTTCAACGGACGCGACGCGGACCGCTTTTGCATTCGGACAGAGACGAACTGAAGCACAGATATGGGGGCTATGAGGCCCATGGAAATCACAATCAAAAATTTGGTAGATGTAGAGATGCGTCAGGTACTTTAAATACTAAAATTGTTTTCATATAAAAGAGCAGGCGCTAAAAGACAACACTATTATAATTTTTTAGTTTTGCTGACGCTACGGAAAACTTTAGGCTACTTTAATATAACTATAAATAATGCAAATACCCTGTGAACGAGTTGCTCTTGGGTTGATACGAACAGCCACGAGTTGTTACCAAGTTGAACCCAGGGAGCAGCATACCAGTTCAACTACTATGAGAATAAATCCCTGGAAGCAATAAGGTGCATTTTCTTCCCACTACCATTCCTAGCATTCACCAGCATTCCTTCAAGCATTCACCACTACAAGCAAGTGTACAAATATTATGATAAAAATTATGTCAATATCAGTTTAAAAAATTATTATGAATACTCCATTTGACTCGTTTAATTAGTGACTTCCTGACCTGTTATTCTCGTATAAAACAAAGTTTTTTGGGTTCATACTAATCGCAGATATCGATTTTATACGGTTTTGGCCGATATGCTATGATGAAAAAATTTTAGTCGTGGGCTCTCGTACTACAACATCTAAAGGACTCCAGCGTTTTGTAAAAAGCATACCATTTTTTATATTTCCTAAAGTTTCTACGTCAATAATACCGGGAAAATATAGATATAGAAAGTGAAGATACAGCGCCACAAATGACGCAGACAATTATTTGTCAAAACATGAAACAGGTTTAATGTTGTCTAGAAAGTACATAAATAATATCTCATGTATTTTTTTATTTTGGCACGCAGGTAAACAGACAGTTCATCTAATGATTCTAATAAATAGAAAGTGGCCACCGCCCCTTATGGGCGTTTATTTACATCATTTCTATATCTAAGTCAATTTTGCCAACATTGTGGGTTGCTCCCGGTCTGCTTAACATTATATAAATACATTACTGTTTAAAATGCGCTATCATACTCTTTACTTGTGCCTACTTATGACGTCTTAAGAAGGTATACTTGTACACAATCTATGAAGCTGCAAAGTTTTATAACATGATAAAAAGTAGCTCAGTTGATTTAACTGTTCAGTGTACACTTTATTGGCGAATACTATTGATTAATTGGGTTTTTGAAAAAAATAATTTTTTGTGATAAATGGAAAGATTATATATTAGTTTTATAACAAAACTATATTTTTTTTATTTTTTTTTGCAATAATTCAAAAGTTATTTCAAAATAAAAATTAATTTTTGAATCCAGTACCGAAGACACGCCGACAACTCCCGAACAAAACCCGAGCGCGTGTGACGTCATAATGTTAGTTTTCACTCATTGCAGTTGATAGAAAAATAATAAATACAGTGTTTTGATCTATTTCATTTTGTTGTCATTATTAAATATTTAAATTTATATTAAAAATGTCGAACCTCAAAAGTTATCGTTCTTGTTTTGTACCATTATGTACGAATACTACAAAGGCAACTCCTGATAAAACGTTTTTAAATGTTCCCCAAGATGTCAAACGTCGAAATAAATGGATTCAAGCAGTGCACCGTGATAATCCCCAAACAAAATCGATTTTTTTTTGTTGTGAAGATCATTTCGATGTAAGTATTTCTTAATACCATTTTTATTAATTATTATTTATCTAAGTATACAAATTAAATAATTATTATATATTTAAGTAAAGTTCAGTAAAAAATTTTTTTTAACTGGACTCCAAATCATAACCTTTATAATCATAGCATTAAATTTTTTTTTTATTGATAATTTAAAGTGCTTAAATAATAAATTTATGTATCTTTATCTAATGATTGGGATTCAATTTGATATATTTATATTATATTATATTATACTTAGTTGAACATAACCTATAGTTTTGTCGCCGTAACTCTCACGCGATGCTCTACAATTTATGAAATAAATAATTATATTTAATGTAATGGAGAATAAATACTTAAATATTTTCATTTATTATATTATTTTTTAACAGAATTACCTTCATGCCTTGGCACCTCGAACTTCAGCAGAATTAAACCGAACGTCATTTTTTTAAAAATCGGTGATCATAAATATATCAACATCAGGAATGTTATCAGACTTTGCCTTAATAAATCCTTTATCACACATAGCTAATCGGAACCAACTAACAATTCGTATTTTAGCAATATATTTTTAATATTATTGTCTAGTCACGTGTAATAGCCGTAAACGCTGTACTGCTATTAAATAGCTATAACATTATGACGTCACAACTATGGTGATCAATCATGGCGCGTTTATAGTCACGTGATTTTTATTTAAATTTCATCGATTTTTAATTGTTCATAATTAATTGAAATAAAAAAAATTTGAAGTTTTTTGCATTAAATATCAATATTATTAATAATAAAGTTTTAAAATACATAAAAAAATCATTTTTTTTTTTTTTCAAATTCCCAATTATGTACGATTATGGATGTTTTCGAACGCAGTATTTATATTGTATAGTGTGTTTCCGAACAATTTGAGTGAGAAGGATAGATGATGTATGAAAGGAAAAAGGCGATCGAATGGGAGGGTGGGTAGAAAGCTTCAGTTGTGAAGAAGGCAAAAAGATGTTTTCAAGAACATAATGATTTGTTTATCGATCTGCACGGTACTGCTTATATCACCTCCACAAGTATTGGAGAATAAACGATTAACATTTATCGCATTTATATTTTCGTAACAAGTCCGCCCCTGTTGGGTCTGACTCGTAATACGGTCGCGGAGCCCTTGAGCTCTGGATTACTGTGACGTCACAAAGCCCGCCACAAACGCCCGCACTCAAGACCAAGGCATCTTTGTATACGGCTTTGCGAAATAATTTGATTTTCGGCTAAATTCGAAACTCTCTAGAATACTACGCACGTATAACAAGATTACCATTTTGGAAGTATTTTCTTTCGTCGTGATTTTTTTTTATAATCTAGCTTTCGACGGCCTTCATAGTTGGTTACCCCATGTAATCAATCGGTCATGTAATTTGATAAGTAAATAAATTAGAACTGTGACACTCATTGTCCGAAAGCATTAGACAAAAATCAAAATCACTCCCCATTTTCAAATTTGTAGGTATGAATATTAATTTGTTAATAATTATGTGTATTAATATTGAATATATTATATTAATATATATAATATTGATATAAAGAGTTATTAATATTGTATAGCTATTGCTGTTGCTATAATTATATATATTAATATGTGTTATTGTCTATTTTCTTTTTATTTATTTAATTATATGTATTTATAATATTTATGCATCATTAATTACACGTATTTGATTTGCACTCCGCCGTCGTAAATTATCGATTCCTTTCACACAATCCAAAGCCCGGATGGCCTGGAAGAGATTGCGAAAGCCATGAGGGCGCCCTTTATTCCTGCCTTGACACGAAATGACTATAAATGTTTTACCTTATGTAAAGTTGGTGAACAATAAAGTATTTTCTATCTAAATTAGACTAAATATAAAATAATCAAGACAGCAACGCTCTACGATATTGTAAATATTATAAAATAAATTAATATTTTATACATAACTGTACAAAGTATGTACAATAGTCAGCGTTTTGCAACCAAACAACTGCGGCCTAACGATTAACAACACATTTATATTAATATATTTATAGTAATTAAATCAGTGTCATTACAGCGCTCGTTGTGTTTGGTATTTCGCACATTTTACCCTTCCCTCCTATACTAAAACTGTATACACACTACAGTTTTTTGGTCCTTCGAGCTTCGAACCATTATAATAACAACTAATATCGCACTAGGTTTGTAATAAAATATTAGGAATATTAAATACTTATTTGCAATAAAAGTGTAAATATGCCGCATAATTAATTGACTAATAACATAATTTAAGCAAACTGCATGTGAAGTGAAAGTGAGGAACTAAAGAGTTGCAGTATGTACCCCATATCCATTATCCAAGTACGTGCGTGCTCTTTCTGAGATACTTTCCCTTCCAAATCATATTACCAATACTCTCCTACATATTCCTCCTATTACATACAGTCCATCATTATCATAAACTCAGCGCCGTCGCATCACTAGTCGTATGTATTAAGGACGTTAGCCACCATTTCTTTACTCCATTTAGACCACGCTAGAGGGCGCCAGGGTATACGTTGCACACGGGCGCTACGTGAGTCTAATTTTGCTCATATTAGCGCGAAAACAGTCATGGTAGCTTGATGGTTAGCTCACGCGTCCCGAATTTCACGAACCCGTTCGTATCCTGACACGAAAGTTTGCATCATTGAGGCAGTTTTCTGACCTGATGTTCAAATAGTCCAATCAAGTCCAGTCCAAGGGACATATTTTTGTAAAGTTAAGAATGTTTATTGTAAATTAGAATTTTTTTATAATTGTAATTATGACTATGTATGTATATTTCAGACACAAATGTTTTTTGTTAATGAATTAATATAAATAAATAAATAAATCACCGCGTGCTAATGGAGAAGGCAAACATTTTGATGAAACCTGCCCTGTATGAATGATGAAACTCTACACAGATAACCAATGTGTAAATTAGAATAAATTAATATAATAAGTTATTCTTCAGGTACACCACGACACAAACATACATTCATAAAATGTTACACACAATAACAAACAACCGTGTACAACTTCTTAACTTCTTCTTAAATTTAATTGTAAAAAAGGGTACGTAGAGTTGTTAATAAAAAAATAAAATACCGATGTGTCAAATATGCCAAGCCGTTTTCGACTATCTACAATAAAATTCCAATCCACACAAGACTGAAAAAAAAAATACATTTCAAGGAATGACTGTTAAATAGAATGTTTTAATCGGTGGATGAATTCATCAATTGTGAATAAATACCTTCCTTGACTTATAAAATTTTATAATTATTACTCTTTGACATTTATCAGTAAAAAAAATCACATGTTTCATATAACATAATAAAATTTATTATAAATATTTGTATCTTCCTATGTGAGCAAAACATGTGTAAAAACAATTATAAAAAATAATAAAAACAATTTATTGACAAAAAATTACACAGAAATAGTGCTTACATAGGTTCCGCACTCAGACTAGCTTGTATCGCGGGACACCAAGTACGTGTGTGACTGAGTTAACAATAAAATTAAACTTTAAAAATAGATAGATAGGTAGGTAGATGTTAAATGGTTATTATTATTATTGGTACCGCCATGTAAACCTCCTTTCAACCTATTAATACTTTTCTTCAACTACTTAAATTCTTCCTTCAAACGTGACGGCGCGTTCCCCTTTCGCACGTCACTTCAATAACTCATTGTCATATCATTAAAATAAATATATCGCTCCGCATTGTAAATAAATAAAATATCATAAAATAACTTAAATATACCGCGCCCGCACCATATAAATATAAAGGGTGTTTTTTATAGAGGTATAGAACTTTAAGTTGCAATAAAACAACGATGGATTATTCGATTGACATGAATTTTATTTATCCGAAAGATAAATGATGACTGCCACGGCTGGCGCGGATGTAGTTCAATCTGAACGTCCAATTTTCGATGACTTTTTCCAACATTTGTGGCCGTATATCGGCAATAACACGGCGAATGTTGTCTTCCAAATGGTCAAGCGTTTGTGGCTTATCCGCATAGACCAATGACTTTACATAGCCCCACAGAAAGTAGTCTAGCGGTGTTAAATCACAAGATCTTGGAGGCCAATTCACAGGTCCAAAACGTGAAATTAGGCGGTCACCAAACGTGTCTTTCAATAAATCGATTGTGGCACGAGCTGTGTGACATGTTGCGCCGTCTTGTTGAAACCACATCTCCTGGACATCATGGTTATTCAATTCAGGAATGAAAAAGGTAATAATCATGGCTCTATACCGATCACCATTGACTGTAACGTTCTGGCCATCATCGTTTTTGAAGAAGTACGGACCAATGATTCCACCAGCCCATAAAGCGCACCAAACAGTCAGTTTTTCTGGATGTAACGGTGTTTCGACATACACTTGAGGATTAGCTTCACTCCAAATGCGGCAGTTTTGTTTGTTGACGTGGCCATGCAACCAGAAGTGCGCTTCATCGCTAAACAAAATTCGCTTATGAAAATCGGGAACAGCGACAATCTCGTTTTGGGCCCATTCCACGAATTTACGCCTTACTTGATGATCGTTTGGCTTCAATTCTTGTACGAGTTGGATTTTGTAAGCACGCAAACCAAGATCCTTCCGCAAAATCTTCCATAAAGTGGATGGACACAGATCCAATTCCTGTGCTCGATGGCGGATGGACTCATTCGGGTCTTCCTCAATGCTACGCTCTACAGCAGCAATAGCTTCTTCTGTACGCACGGTACGGCGTCTCTGGGGATGCGAGTTATCAATAAGAGTAAACATGGTGCGAAAACGTTCTATGGTTAATCGAATTAACTGCTCTGATGGACGATTTTGTCGACGATAAAATGGACGTAGTGCGCGATACGTATTCCGCACAGAACCATTATTTTCGAAATAAAATTGCACTATTTGCAAGCGTTGTTCAGGCGTGAGTCTATTCATGATGAATTGCCAAACCAAACTGAGAATAAATCACTTGACAGCTGTTAAATCGGTCGCCATCTTGAACAGTAATGCCAACTTAAAGTTCTATACCTCTATAAAAAACACCCCGTATAACTCGCTCCGCACCGCAACTTTTGTATATAATAAACATATCATATACTAAAAATAAATACATAAAATTAAATACTATAAATATAAAATACAATAAAGTGTGTGTGATAGTGGATAGTGGAGAAGAGGAGCCGCGTTTCATTCCCATTAACCAGGTAAGTGCGTGCTCGTTCCGATTCCCATTCCAAATTGTCCACACTTCTTTTCCCGCAAAGTTGACATAGTTCGTTTATCGCTAAATCCAGCGCCGCCGCAACAATTATATATATTAATTCATTAACAAAAAACATTTTTGTCTGAAATATACATACATAGTCATAATTACAATTATAAAAATTTCTAATTAACAATAAAAATTCAATTCATTCATCATTCATTCAATTCATTCATTCATATTCATGTATATAAACCAACTGTTTAATCGTGTTTTGAACAAATAAATTTGATTTGATTTCACAAGGGTGACGTATACTGTCATTGCCCGGCCCCCTATAATAAGAAGCTCAAACCCAGCAGTGGGATTTGTATGGACTGTTATTACTAGCACAAAACATGCCCTGCAAATTGAGACGGCTTAATGTCAAAATAAGATGTACGAAACCGGCCAATCTAATTAGTATAAGTGCCATATATTTTCCGTTGTCCAGAAATTAAAAAAAACTTAAGCTGATTTATTATTCATGTTTTGTGACGAAACTATTCAATTTAAAATTACTTCAAAGTTCATTAATAAATATTTGAGATGGAACTAATCTAGTTAAAATCTCATTTCAGTTTTGAAATTGTAAATTAAGTTTTAATATCTGTTACTATTTTTTATGCTTAGTTGATTCAAATCTTTATTAATTAATTAAAAAGGTTTATATTCTTAAGAGATTTTTGGAATAATTAGATAAATTTATAATGTGATATTCCCGCGACTTCGTCCACTTTTGACAGATATATATATATGTATATATATATATATATATATATATATATATATATATATATATATATATATATATAGATTAAAGTTATCTGGCAGTATTTAAAATCAAAGGGTGTTTTCAGCTTCAGCTTCAGTTTTCAGAAAATAAATAAATTCTGAAGATTCCTGCAAAAAAATCGAAATGTGTGCTGGGACACATATTAGAAGTGAAACTTCAACGGACAAGTGGAAAAACGAATCGCAACGGACAAGCGGAAAAACGAATCGCAACGGACAAGTGGATAAACGAATCGCAACGGACAAGTGGAAAATCTTCAACTGATAAGTGACAAAATGAATCGCAACAAAATTTAAACTTGAAGTGTTACGGGCAGATTGTTAATGTACTTGTCCAATTTGAAAACAAAACGCATGCCAATAAATAAGTAAACAAAAGAAGATCATAAAAGAATTAAAATAAATTCAAATGCCGAAAGGTAATAAAATGTGTTTTTACTCATATATAGGTGTGAATTTGTTTTTGTCGGCGCTTCGGTTGTAACATCACTTAGGATATAAGTACATTCTAGCGAAGGAACTTTCTTAAAAGAAACAAACTAAGCAATGTTCTGTTTGATTTCGTAGAACTTCTTCAACAAAGCCTTTTTATTAAAAAAAGCGAATAAACTAAAATAGAACATTCTGGTATAAAAAAGATGACGGCCAAATCTGAGCAGCTCAATTAAGGGCCTTTAAAATTTAATGACGTGATTTTTCAGAGGGTTTTTAATATTAAAATACTGATGAGAGAGCAATTAGTGAAGGGTTTCGGCGGAGTGAAGTGTTTTTTGACGGTCTATTTTTTTCTGGAGGATTATAAACCTTCTTCGAGGGATTAATTGTTTTTTGAAAAATCAACGGTAATTAATCTGTAACTTGTAGAGTTGCTTCAAAAACTCAGCTGTTTGCGTCAGTGAAAATCCCTTAAGGTGCTGTCTCACCGCGAGCATTTCTTATCCCGATATGCACTTTATATTGATATTTAGCATATAGTTGTGAGTTGCTCTTAGCTTGCAACATAAAAAAAGGTCGATTGCAGCTGTCATTTTAGTCCAGGTAATTAAAATCAGAGTATAGACAATAAGTTCTTCTTTTAATCTGAAAATCTTTTTCATCTCCAAATCTGTATGTAACGGCTATAATTATCCTGGTACCGCCATGTAAATATCCTTTCAACCTACTCAAACTTTCTTCTAACATATTGAAATTCCCTCTTCAAATCTGACGGTGCGTCCTCCTTTCACACGCACGTCAGTCATTCATTGTCATGTCATCAAATAAAACAAAATAAAAACGCTCCGCCTTGTAAATAAAATAACATAATTTAACATAAAAACTACTGCAAAACACCAGAAATGAGTATAATTTATAAATAAACACTACTTTCACTTTCACCTTTTTTAATTATAGATTTAGCCTATAATTAAAAAAGGTGAAAGTGAAGTGTGGAGCAAAGGTGCAATTGCACTTCATGTCATCCTCAAATTCCCATCAAAATTGTCTCATTCTCCTTCTTTCTCATTTTGAAACAGTTTGCTTATCGCTAAGCCCAGCGCCGCCGCAACATATCCAATTAGCAAATATACAGATGAAATCAATTTTACTTTTTTTATACTTTAAATATAATAGTTATTATTAAATAGATTTCCTTAAAAGCGATCATGTTTGAACGATCATGATCAGGTACAAATATAACTGACCGCAATAAGTCAAAAGTAATACACAATTCAATAACACGCGCAAAGTCCGTCACTAAATGTTCACACGTCTTGTCTCGCTTGTGTTATCGCTTTGACTGCCTTTTCCCTCCGTTCGGGCATTGTTTCATACTAACTATAGAATACAACATCCGACAGCGTGGAGTGAATTTTCCAAGAAAACGTGCTCTGCACACCTGCGGCTATAAACGAATACAACAACAATAGGCTATCGTCTGATTACAAATTTTAAACACTAAGTAAACAAAAGAAATCCAAATGCGGGAAGGTAATAAACTAGGTGCGCATGTACTTTGTCGGCGTGTAGCAGTATAATTATGTTATTTCCGTACTTTCTTATAAAGATATGTTGATGAATTTTGTATTCTTAAAATCTGCGTTATGAAGCAATCCGGAATATTGAAACATCCCGCGTGGAGCACTTGAGCGCGTTGTAAAATGAAGGGCCACTTTATTGCCCGTGGCACATGTCCCTTATAATCGTAAAACTGGATGGGGATCGCGTTATAGCCTGATGGAGACACCGGAATCACCTTTATGTGTAACAGCTTGAAGAGAAATTGCTTTGGTAGTCGTAGTTTTGTATTGTTTTGAATATTTCATGGTAACTTTGAACTGGCTCAAGTTTATTTTATCACCTTTCCCCTCCGTCATTGGCCAAAACAGAGTTTCTCTTTCTTGTCTTATTATTTTCTATCTGTTTATGCCTAATTCGGGGAAATTAGTGGAGAGTCTTTTATTTTATTTTCTCTTCTCTTTTATTTTCAAAATCTTATTTTTTTAATAGTTTTTCTCAACTACAGGTTTACAATGTTTTATATTGTTACGAAATGTAGGACTCGAATTAAAATGCCGTTGGAATAATTATAGAATTTATTAGAACTATACAAACACGTATAACATAGGTACGAATATAACTGTACACAACCAGTCCAAACGTAATTCACGATTCAATCACACGCGCAAAATCCTTCACTAACGTCTTGCTTCGCTGGTGGCTATCGCTAGACTGCCTCACCCCTCCGTTGGTGCATTGCTTTATACTGTACAAATACAATATGTCTACTCGACCGCCTGGACTGAATTTCCAAGAATCACACCTGGCTTATGACTACCATAGAGATTACAATAGACAATGGACATTTTTCCAATCACTTATTAGCTCAAACACCGCCGGGTAATAAATGTGCTTTGATTGCAGATATGCAGGTGGCCCAAATTATAACAATATATATATATATATATATATTGTTACAATTTATATATAATATTTATATACTACTCAATTCTACTTTTGTCTATTGCTATTTAATTTTACATATTTATACTATTTTCTATTAGCTGTGTTATTGGGTTACATTTATTTATTATCTATTCTATTTAACGCTAATTATACATAAACTACTTACTATTATGTTTAAAGCGTTATTTATTGACTTGTTACTTTGACTACCACCTTTCCGACTACATTGATCGCAAGTTCAATGAATACCTCAAGCAGCTTTTTACTTAGGAGTTCCTGCACGTTCTTCTTGCTTATGTCGACTCTTAGGGTGTTACTTAGCTCAAGTTAAATACCGCACCTATGTTTTACTTTATTTATGTACTGACGACTGACACTGATCGCGACTGGTGCAGCTTCATCGTTCACGGGTAGACGCCGCGTTGTCAACCAGTGAATCCGATGATTCCAGTCCAGATTTCGATGAACCGCGTGATCCACAAATTATGAGCTGCGGGTTGTTGCCGAGTGGTTCACTCGCTGTCTGCGCGTGGACAGCTAGCTAGCGATATAGCTAAGTTAAGTTCCTTGAAGTGTGCTGAAGCCAGCAACATACTTCAGTACGTAGCCTAAAGTATTCAAATCTTGGGACAGATTAAACAAACCCAACTTTCCAAAGAATAAAAGTGAGACATGAATAATAGAAAAATGTCTTTCTTAATTTAATGAAATAAAAACAGCGCTGTCCACTTTAGTTAATTAAACTACGGATTTACGTTCTAATCTTACATTTATTATTCTTTTATTACCGCAGAAACTAAGAAAGTTTTTGCTTTTCTTCAATTTTTACTTATTTAATGAAATTATAAAGACAGTTTACAGTCTGGTCAATTTAGACATCCAAGGGCACAAAAATTCGCACCCAGCTGAGAATTGGTAGAGATATCCAAAATCATTATAAATGAATTCAAAAAAGTCCTCTTCGATCCGATACCTGGCAAAAAATTTACTCGTGGTCAAAATGGTTCTTTTCAAAATGTCGTGGTACTTACTTTGTGTCCCGGGAATCCTGCGGGAATTTCAACTCAAGCGTGGATAAAGTAGCGAGAATATCTCAGTAAAGGTATACAATGTTTTCTGACCTTATTTCATATTTAACAGTAAATGCAAACAAAAATTCATTAATAATTCTTCTTACATTAAGAAGTAAAAGTAAAAATCTAATTATCTTAACAATTCTCAAAGATAAGTCAAAGTAGAATTAGTAATTTGAAAGATTTTTCTTGCTTTTGAATATAAAATGATTATTTTCTTAAATAAGCTGAGATTATTTACCTGATGCTTGTAAACATCTTTTGTTCTTCTTATATATAAAAACGAATGTTTGTTGTGTTGTGGTTGTTGTGCATGAGCCAGAGAAGGTTTCTGAGCTGGTTCACAATTGGACCTGGTAGGCGGCGCTGCTGTCCGCATATCCATTGAAGCTTTTCAGGGCAGGACGACGTCTGCTGGGACAGCTAGCTTTCTTATAAAAATTCTTGCATGAAAAACAAAATATTTTGTTATCTTTAGTTAATTATTTATTTTTAATTAATTATTTCTCATGTTTATCGTCTTTTAGTAAGAAATAAATGTTGAAAAATGTCTAAGAGCTACAGTTGTGTTTTCAATTTAGAAAGCAAAAAAAAAACAATGTGAGCGCAGTCGCCGGTAAAAGCTAGTATACGTGTAATACAATAAAATCCGTTAACAAAAATTGGTCAACTTTAGTATAAATGGAAACCGCTTATTATTTTAATCTATGTGCTTATTTCGGACCGTTCTCAAGCGCTTTATTAAACGCTGTAAGCGGTTTCAGATTCTGCGTTGGACGGTAACCTTATTAAATTTGCCCGTCTTTTATAAAGTATATAATAAATGCTCACTGCTTTTAGTACACAGTCTTAAACGTGTATATTTACTAGAGATTTTCACACGATTTCGCTTGTAAGTTTTGCTATTTATCTCGTGCACACTATCCTGTTTATTTTCGTTATTAAAAGAAAATGTGTTTATATATGTGTATACAGTATATATAATCGCATGATAATCAGTTTATTCCTGTGACCGTAAAGT
This sequence comes from Dendrolimus punctatus, assembly GCA_012273795.1. Lineage (NCBI taxonomy): Eukaryota > Metazoa > Arthropoda > Insecta > Lepidoptera > Lasiocampidae > Dendrolimus > Dendrolimus punctatus. The sequence continues at coordinate 4,961,666 of CM022535.1, read as the reverse complement.
AGGGACACGATTACACAAACATTGCTAATTTCAGTGTTATTAAGGTGACCAACTATTTTTTGTTCAAAAAGAGTATTGCAAATATTTTATAGGTGAAAAAAAAAAGAAGAAAAAGTGATAGACTCTTTATTTTCTTTTAAAAACATACTTTTCTTCGGATTGGGTTTTTTTTGCTAAATGAGGATGTACGTCTAATAATGTAGCCACATACGAATAACTTTCATTTTGCATATTAAATTTGACTGTTAAGACGGCAGGTAATGTTTTTACAGATAGTTGCGACTTCTCACTGCTCCATTCATTCCCTAGTGAAAATACCCTTACAACAGCAGCATTAGTGCCTGGACAACATAAGGAAATTTCTATTAAAACTTTTAAATGTTCATGTGGGATATGTTCTACTCTAAAATGCCGAATGATTTCTACCCATCTTTTGTCAAGTTCTATTTTCTCATCGTTCCATTTCTTCATTTAAATACATACAATACATACAACATAATAATTAAACAGCATTTATAACATACCCTTATTACTACATATATACAATCACACAGAAACACTAAACATATACTTTAACTCAAACACACATACACTTAAACACACCTCTTAAACGCGGGCGAGCACTCACGCAGGCATTCGCTTATTCTGCATCTAAGCATAAAAATGCACACTTCATATCTTTATGTTTACAGTTTATTAGTTTTATATCTTAAGAAACCTATGTACTGTACGAGAGGTGGAGGCCAGGAGTTTCCATAGGACGAGGTTTTCTCAGTTTGGACTCCTGTCTCCCTCTGCTCTATGTTTGATTAAATCTCTGTGTATCGTATAAGTAAGACATATTTTGTAACATAACATTCTTTAACTAAGACTTGTACTTTTGGGAGAAAATAAAGATTATTATTATTATTATTATTTAAATATAAATTTACTTTTATATAATTAATATAAAAATGAGTACTTTCAGAGTATAGGATTTGAAAAGAGTACGGTTTGCGAAAAAAGAGTAGAAAACTCAGTAAATGAGTACAGGTGGTCACCTTAGTTATATAGATATAATTTTGTAGATTAACTAGATTATGAAACTCGTGTAGTAATCGTCCTAGCACAAACAATATGTTAGTGTTATGACGATTACATGAAGTTAACATATATTACATGTGTGTATGTGTTAACGACCTTCGTATTTTTACAACCCTATTTGGTAAGCACTTATTGTTGAGTCGACCAGTTCATTGACATCGGTTTCCAAAATGTCGATCAATAGTAATTGCCTATAAATACCAAATCTTTTTCCAAATTCATAGAGTTCTCTTGGTTATTAGCCACAGCTCTACAGCTACGGACCTGGTTTATGCCTGCTGCCTGGATTGCCTGAACTTACCATATCGGTCCGTTAGACCTTTGAGGTCCCGTATATTGAGACCCCAAGTCACCTGTTATTCGTAACAGTGAAATAGAAAGGGTCCTAATAGTCAGAAGTGTTTTTTTAAACATATAAGTGCTCGGGACTAACAGTACATTCAGGCAACTTTGCAAATCAATCAATAAATAAATATTTTTATTTGCAAGAATGTAGTTCATACAGTTGTTACATGATTATAGATGCACAGTACCTACATTCTACCACATAGTGGTGTATAAAATGAATGAAATGAAATTTAAAATTAAATTAACGTAAATATTCTAATTAAAAAAAGTCAATTTTCGATAAAATATAAGTAATTAATGTCGAGAGAAATGATAACAACAAAGAGATCACTTAGATTTTCCATATAGATAATAACAAAACAAAACAGACTTTCAAATCAGATTCAGTCAGTTCCACATAACGCCTCGGCTACACCTGGGAAAGTGTTAGTGACTGTATCACACAGATGCAGCCAAAGGTTTAATGGATATTAAAACTAAGTTTTAACGGTTAACAGCTCGGTAATTTATTTGATTTTTATTATTCCGACGTTTCTGCCACTTTTCACTAGCCGTGATAACGGAAAACAAAGATGTCAAGTGTCAATGGGCGTTGTTAAAGTTTTATTTAGCCTGACGCCAAATTAGTTTTGTTACGTTTATTATGTGTAGTCGTGAAAATTTAGGAAAATATTATCCTACAAAGCATTTAAAAAAGCAATCCGGCAAAGTGTGGTGGGCAGACGATCTCGTAAATCGCGAAGGTCGTTAACAACATTTTTATTTTCACCCACAAACCTTATTGTTTTTCTAATTTAATTTTCTATCTGAGCCGCTTTGTATTTGCGAACAATAAAAACAGAGTTACATTCGAATTAATGCTCGTATTGTGTTTGGGGGCTGCGCTAATTGCTTTGTTAAGGCGCTTCTGCTTTTACTGTTTTATGCGGAGATTTTATGATCAAGGCTTGGAAAGTGCTTTAAAAAGTACAACCGGTTAGAGCTTAGGCACGTAGGAACATTTTGGGTTTTGTTCTCATTTTAAGCTCATTCAACCGGTTTTTGGTAACAAAAGTTTTGTAATTATTTAGTTGCATAGTTGTTCTTTTCATTCTTTTTAAGGTTAATAATTAATTTCGTTATGTACCGACCAATCAGGAGTCTCTATAAATACATCTCCATTAGAACAATGGGCGGCCTTATCGCTTATAGCGATCTCTTCCAGGCAACTCGGTGTCCAAGGAGATATTACAAGAAAAAAAAATGGTGGTTTAACTAAATTAAAACTAATTCAATTGTAATTAAGGAAAAAAACAAAATAATAACAATAATAAACTAATATAGATGTACATAATTAAATAGGTTATAAATTATATATATTAACATGCGAAAAATATTACAATTCTATTTACTGCAACAAATTTTATTTAATGGACAAATAATTAATTGTCAGTGATCAATTATTTTACTGTATAAATAGATGTACCTAGTCTGATTTTAATGGGAGGTTCGTTCCACACGCGAACAACCTGTACGGCAAAAGAATTTCCTACGAAGGACCAAATCTGTTTAGATATCGTTAGAAGATTTTCATTTGAGCGCAAATTCGGTAGTTGTCAATTTTTGAAGAAACAGGTTTATTTGAGCCTTATGCTCTATTTTAGCCAAAATATTAATATTTCAGAAAAAAAACAACTTTTAATTTAGCAATTTTATAAATATTTTGACTTTTCGTCACAAAAACGCGTCAAGCTGTCATGGCGTCTCGCATGACGTCACAGTGAGCAAAACAACACACATCTGTTTCGTTGAAGTGTTATCTGAGAAGGCATTGATAACTTCTTGTGTTTTGCAAACTATGATGTCACGCGCTCTGAACGGCGTTCATTGTCACGTGGCTAATGCCTGCAATATAACAATTTTATTTCTCAAAAATATCAATTAATATTTAATATTTTAGGTAAAACAGTTTATGTTTTCTCATATTTAGATCGTAATCTACGATACATATTAAAATCAGCCTATATTTATCATACTGTCAACTACCGAATTACAGGAATGAGATTGATAGCGGAAACTAAAAAGTTCTGCTACTTAAGACTTTTACATCGGGAAAATAATTTTATTGCTAAGTGTAGGCTTGACTTTATTTCATTCTAAAAACACCGCAATACGTTCCACTTGGATCGTGAAAACTTTTCGAATATCAAACATATTTTCATCAAAACAATATTGGAAAATTTAATTGATTCATCGGCCAATATTGGTTTTGTCTAAGTCACCCGAAACCTTTTGAAACCAACGGAATGAAAATTAATTTTCCAAATAAACATAACATAAACATTTCTCCATTCTTATATAAAAATACCTACTTTAGGACTTCACACACTTATCCAGGTATTAATTTATACTTTGTTGACGTGATTTAATTAAATGTATTTTTATTTATTTATTCATACACAATATACATTACAATAATTGCACAAATAAGTACATTTATAAAAGTAGTATGAGAAGACTGAAAATGACTTTATATATTATTTATCTATCTGTACTATAAATAGTTCGAGTTTTTACAAAGCGTTTAAAATTGTGAAAAAAATCAGGGGAGCTAATTCAGTATAGGAGATTCCAAAAATGCAAGTTTTAGAGTTTCTGTCAGTCTTTCTGTCTGTCTGTCTGTTACAGCATCGCGTGAGAACTACTTTTTTTATCGCCTTCTCCTCTGTCATTTTCCAAGACAGAGATATTCTTTTTCTGGTCTCTTTTAACATATCTTTTAAGCTATATAAGGGAAATAAATATGTGGGGAGTCTTTTTATTTATTTTCTTTTGTTTTTTCTTTTTGTCTTTTCTTTTCTAATGAATCTTATATGTCTAATACATTTTTATATCTACTTTATTTTATATATTATTATTATCTATTTATTAAATCTAATCCTATTATACAGTGTCCTACTATTCTATGTGAAAACTACTAAACGTATTTGAATGAAACTCGATTATCGCTTAAGTAACTTGGATCATTTTATTGCAAACGGAAAATGAAACAAATATATAGGTATATGTTTGTCTTTATTAATATGACGCTTGCCGTGTAACTGCAAGGGTGCGTCAGCCTTGCCACCAGTGAGTTTAAAAACGCTACACGTACCTGTTTTTTAGATATAGCTCGAAAAAGCGCGAGATTTCCTTAGAAAATATTGACTACGCGACGAATACCTAAGACCTGCTATGGCCACGTGTGATACTATGAAGACTCTGCCTGAACAGGTCACGTAGTATGGGAACGTTTCCTTAACGTACAAAGTACGTTTTGACACTCGCGTTGCGCTCTCGATTTCGGATTGACACATTTAGCACTTTGTGTTAAAATTAAAACGAAACAATTCATTGTTGTTGTCTCACTCTGTTTATATAGGATGTGTATGAAAGAAAAATTTCTCTTATATATATCATGAATATTACAATGCAGTCATTTGAGACAGGGCTTGAGGGCCACAGAGTTATTGCGTATTCGTCTATAACTCCTTAATACTGAGAGATATACGAATTTGGAGATAATAATTCCTTCATTTTTAAACCGAAAACGATTACGTCATTACCCAAAATGTTGGTAAGTTATTTGATATTTCGCCTTTTTGTTTTCTTCGTCTTTATTTTAAGTGGAAAGGATATACCGAAAAAGTGTTCCTAATGAATTGGTAAATAATCTTGTTTTTTGTTTACTTCAAGATTATTGATTGTTCATTTTTCTAATCTTTTCCTCATCTGTGAAGGTCGTAACGTTGATGAGAGAAAAATTCTTTATCAATACCAATATTGTAGAGAAGAAAGATTTGTATGTTTGTAGCGAATAAATTCAAAAACTACTGAACCGATTTTAAAAATTCTTTCACCATTATTTTTTTTTAGATAAACTAATAAAATTATCCTGTTTTTTCCATTAAATGGCTTTTTGACGGTTTCGTAGCCTAATAGTAAAAGGAAAGATATTTGTCATCTCTGCGGAATCTTACGCTGTACGTTGATATGGTCGTCGCTGTGCTCTTGAATCCCTTCTGATTTTTTTTGTACAAACTTGACAACCCTAATAGATGATTTATTATAGACAATGTATATAGGTATATGTAACCTATACTTATCTGTATGTAAAACTAGCTTCTGCCCACAACTGGGTCCGCGTGGACTAGTTACTTTGGGCCATCACTAACTTCTGTCATACATGATTTTTGCGAATAATCGTTTACGCAGAGCACGCAGCTGAATCTCTCAAAAGGAAAAAACCCAGATTTTGGAACATTATTCATCGGTGCTCCGCTTCTATTGATCTTAGCGTGATGATATATAACTTCCTCGATAAATGGGATATCTAGCACTGAAAGAATTTTTCGAATCAGACAAGTAGTTCCTGAGATTAGCGCGTCCAAGTAAACAAACACACTCTTCAACTTTATATATTAGTACAAGATTGTTGATATAATACGGGACTTAATTAATTATTACAACTTAACAAGATGAACTAAAACACATAATATATGAAGCATTATCATCTACAGCCACATCATAACCACACGATAGGTATGCATGGCAGCACAAAGCAAATGTCACGCTACATTCATCTCAAGGAAGCCGGGCGATGACTCAAAGTAATTAATTAGACAGTAGACAGTACAGTACAATATAATTAATTCAATTGTATTGCTGTTATAAGACGGATCAAACAAATTGAGTCAATTTGGTTGACAAGCACAGCACTGAAATGTATTACAGGTAGGGTTGCCACCTTTGTACAGTAATATAAAATAATACTTGCAACTCAGAAGGGTTTATGATAATAAAACAACAGAAGCAATACATTTATAATCAGAGAACCTTACCGGTTTTAACATATTTTATTATTACGACCTGAACGCCGCCAAAAGTCAAATTCACACCTGTATACCTGTAGACATTTTATTACCTTTTTGGCATTTGGAATTATTATGTTTACTTTGTGTTTAAAATTTGTGTTTAGAAAAAGAGCCCTTTGTGTATTGTAATTTTTTATGGTAGTCATTAGCCAGGTGTGATTTTAGGAAATTCAGTCAACGCAGCTGAGTAGACGTATTGTACAGTATTCAGCAGGGTTCCAGTGGAGAGATGAGGCAGTCAAGCGATACCACGAGTGGAGCAAGACTTGTGTATATTCGGTAATTTATGTTATTGAGTCGTGCATTACATTTGGACTGGTTGTGTTCAGTTATATTTGCACCTGTGTTATACGTGTTAATAAAGTTCTAAATGATTCTACAACCTATACTCTATAATGATTCTAACAGCATTTTAATTCGAGTCCTGTCACTCGTAACAATATTTTATACACTGATTCTTCACACTCGATGAGAATTTTAGAACACCTCGCCATTCCTCCAATAATTTTAGAGTATAAGAAACTTGGCATATTGGCACAACCGATAGCAGATTGAAGTCATTGATAGAGTATTTTACTTAAAGGGTTATGAATCAAAAGAATTTAATATATTATTGTTTGGAAATTTAAGATATTATTTTATATAAGATATTATATAAAATAGTATACTTAAAGTTTTATATGTAATAAAATAACCGAACACGGTGGAAATTTTTTTGTTGTGTTCCAGAACCAACCCTATACAATGTTTTTTTATACAAGTGTAATCCGATTTTGGACCATAAGCCGCGTGAGGGGGAAAGCCCGCGGCCTGTGTGCGAGATTCGCCAGGTCAAGGTTGCACTAACCCCTGTCTGATCCTCGACAGTCCCTGGTCCGGGCTGTGGGCTCGCTTGCGATTCATGTCCAGTCCTTTACGGGTTTTTTTTTTTGAGGCGAGGGAAAATGACTAACCGATTTACGCACTCTCTGGGCCGTCACTAGGAAACGGCACGAATCCACGGGGGGCGGTAACGATAGCAATTGTATGCTTTATTTGCGCTCCGTCCGCTATGGACTACACAGAGGAGTGTGGAGACTCCGAGCGATGCCGCACGGGCGAGCAACCTCAATACCCACTAAAAACCCCCTCCTCCCTTCGCGGCCCTGCGCTTTTGTGTGTTGGAAAGACTGAGATATAGAACATAGTTACGCAACAGTCGATCCAGCGCAATAAAGTGCTTGAAGTGTGCCCTGGGAGAACACACTCCACTACGGAACGGGGGTAGTTGTTAAATCCCTTGCTTTACCTAGTAGCTAAGGGCCCCCATCGTTCCGGATCCTAACTCAGGGAGGGAAGTAATGCGCGTACCTGCCTCTCCGGGTTGAGAGTTGAGAAGAGACCGTAGTACGCGCCGAAGGACTTCGCTCCCTATCCCTTTCTGCGGCCTCTTTCAGAGACATTACTGCCTCACAAAAAGAAACCGCAGCATCCCAGCGGTCGTCGCTCTGCAACATGGCCGTTACCAAGTCGCCTGGCGATCCGACGGCTCCTACTTTTGTCTCGAGCTCGAAACGCTGCGGCGCCCAGGCAGCGCACTCGACAAGCGTATGAAACGCCGTATCGGGTGCGCCACACTGTTGGCAATCCGGAGAAGGCAAGCAGCTCACAATGCGAAACAGATACTGATCGAAACAACCGTGTCCGGTCAGTATCTGCGTCGTCCTGAAGGTGAGGGTACCGCTAGTGCGGTTGACCCATTCCTCCAGTTGTGGCCTGATTGCATCCACCGTAAAGCCGCCGGCCGCAGGGTGTTCGAGGTCACGAGACCAGTCGACGAGGCAGCAAGCGGTTTCCCGCTTCCTGACCGTCTCTATCTCGACTTGACAGAAGGTCAGTCCTCTAGCTAGGGCATCCTGCTGGGTACGACGAACCCTGGACAGGACGTCTGCCTGGAGAGGCCAGGGCAGCTCGCCTACCAAGAGTGTCGCCGCCGTCCAAGACACTGTACGATACCCCCGTATGGTTCTCACGGCCAGAACCCGCTGCGCCCGGTGCAGCAGGGTTCGGTTGTGGCGGTGAAGCGCATCGAACCAGATGGGGGCACCATAAAGGGCCATACTCCTCAGGATGCCAGAATAAAGTTTCCGCGTCGCACCCCCCGGCCCCACCACGTTGGGAAGAAGCCTTAAGAATGCGCCCGCGGAACTCACCAGTTTGGGAACTAGCTGCTCAAACTGCGCTTTGAACAGCCATTTCCCGTCTAAGACTAGCCCAAGATATTTCATCTTGGGCCCTACTCTAATCGCCACCCCCTGAACCGTGACGGACAGGTCCGGGGGAGGATTACGGAACTTCCTATGGAACATGACGGCCTCCGTTTTCGCGGGGGAGACCTTCAAGCCCAGCCTAGCTATTCGATCTATGACTATCGCTAACCCGTCGTTGGCGACGTCCACGGACTCCGCGAATGACGCGGTGCGTGCCGTGAGTAGGGTGTAGTCCGCAAAGAAGATCAGCCCTACCCCGGGCCGGACCGTCACCCGAAGGATCCAGTCATAGCCTACGTTCCAAAGAATCGGTCCGAAGTCCTTTACGGGCTGGCCCAGCATCTGTTAACCGGAGAGCTGGGTCTCTCAGGCTACTTCGGTTACCCCGTACTAACATCTCAACCATCGTAAGCATATGCCTGCCTAGCTGGTGAATGGGTAAACCGAGTAATTAAGTAAATTTAATTTTTCGTGAAAATTTAATTTATTTTGTATTGACTCCAACTCCTTTGAATGTAATTTATAATTAATTAATTTTGGTATAGCATAAACGCACATAAGATTCCTTGGTCCAAAGTAAACTTTAACAAACGAATAAATTATATGATATATTTGTATATTTATTTGTTAAATTAGTTTGAGTATTTATGTATCTATTGCCTTTTACCTGCACCACCTATATCACCTGATTTAAATCTCTTTCATTTAGGTTGCCTAGAAGATCTCTTCCAGGTCGTTTTTTGGCCTAAAAAAATTGGGGTGGACCACCCTTATTCCTTAGGGGTATGAAAAATAGCTTACATCTTAGTCTCAGACTTACTAAATATACACACAAAATTTCATAATAATGGCCGCAGGTGTGCAGATTACGGTTTTTCGGAAACTTCAGTCCACGCGGTCCTTTGTTGTATTGCACAGTTTAGTATAAAACGATGCTTGAACGGGGGGGAGGGGGGAGTGAGGCAGTCAAGCGACGATTGCGATACGAGCAAGACGCTTGTAGTACATTCGATAAGCGATATTGTGACGGACTTTGCGCGTGTTATTGAATTGTGCAGTTTGTACTGATTGTGTCCAATTATATTTGTACCTGTGTTATACGTATTTGTATAGTTCTAATACATTCCATAGTAATTACAACGGCATTTTAATTCGAGTTCTGTAGCTCGTAACAATACGTATAGAATAGGTCCGTAGTTTTTTCCGTGAAAGCGTAACAGACAACAGTTACTTTTACATTTATAATATTAGTAACAATCTGAATACTACTTTACAAAAATTGGTTTCATAAAACAATATCGAGGTACAATAAATTCCTCTCGAAAGATAGAAGCGTAAAAGTGCCTTTTATGACACTAATCGGGCGAGAGTGGAAAAATGAATAATTTCACCGAGTCTGTGAAAAATTATCTGCGTCTAACGAGGGCGACGGATGCTGGGACGTATTTAGGGACATGGGGGTCATAACATAATGTTTTTCAAGACCACGGGCCATAAATATGGCCCGAACTTTTGGAGGGCTTGCGTGGGGCCATGGGAAGATCAAAGCGTAGAGGCCCCCTGACAAATTTAATCTAAATGTGACGTGACCGGCGATTATCACTGTCTACACTATATACTCATGCATTCAAGGACAAGCCCCGGCCAGAGTAGGACTATTGTGGGAAATGAGAACAAAATGTACCGGGCAATAGGGGTGAACTCCTAGTGGTACTAGGGGAATATGGGGACTATGGCGTCAGCCCGTCGCAATGTTCGGGAAACAATAAAATAAAATATTTTAAATTAACTAATAATAGTAATATTATCAAAAATATAACGTCTATTGAAGCTAGATTTAGGCAGTGTTGCATACCTACGGGTTGGCAGTTTTCTTTATTCTTCAATAGTCTTCGCACCCAGCTGAAAATTGGTGGATTGTTCAAAACACCATTACAAATGAAGTTTAAAAAAATCCTCATCGATTCGATATCTGAAAAAGGGGCTACCGCTGTCGCAATGGTGTGTTTAGCACAAATTTGTGGTTGAATTTAAAACGAAATGATTTATTGTTGTTGTCTCACTCTGTTTATATAGGATTTGTATGAAATTGGTATATACTCTTGGTTATATATACGATTAAATGTCATGATTCAGTCATTTGAGGTTTGTGCATTTAGCGGAAAGGTTAAAGTGTTGATAAGGCAGACAACTCATCGGTCCCTTAACATTGCAAATATCCATAGGGAACGGTAACCTCTTCGCATTAAGTGGACCCGTTTGCAAATTTTACCTACAAGCAAGCATAAAAAATACAAATTAATTGGAATTACGATAGAATTTATTAGAACTATACAAACATATATAACACAGGTACAAATATAACGGGACACAACCAGTACAAACTGCACGATTCAATAAAACGCGCAAAGTCCGTCACTATATAGCTTATCGAATGTACACTAATTGCCCGTATCGTAATCGTCGCTTGACTGCCTCACCCTTCCGTTCGGGCATTATTTTATACTAAAACTGTACAATACAACACTGGACCGCGTGGCCTGAATTTCCAAGAAAACATAGCCATAAACGAGTACATTAACTCAAACACAACACAAAGTAAAGAAAAAAAAATCCATATGCGGGAAAGGTAATAAACTGCAGGTGTGCATTCACTTTGCCGGCGTGTAACAATATTTTAGCTACAGTCATATCTTAATATTAGCTACAAGAAACATATTGTTTTATATACAAATGGCATAAAATAAAGCCCACAGAACCAAAGATTTGTCACCCTAATTACGGCCCTGTGAAGCCTTATCGATGACCCTATTCCGTCGCCGATATCTCGTTAACATTGATTGTTTGTTCATTCAGTTTATATAAAATATGGAATTTTCCATAAAAAATAATGCAAGATTCGTGCAGGATAGAAATTAGTAATTTTGAAGATCAGATATAATAATAATAACCATATTAATTTTGGCAAGTACCACCTGTTTGAGATTGGATCATCAAATGTATTAAGACCCTTTTTTTTAAAAGGGGGAATGCGTTGTCGCATCGTCAGCCGCGCGGGGAATCATGCGCGGCCGGTATGTGGGGCTCCCCGACGCCGATTAATCAATACGACCGGCGCCGGTATACCCATTAAAACCCTATGGGAGCCTTCTTTCCGCCTAGCGCCGGGGTCGCGGTACATGCGCGAGCTTAACCCGCAACCCCGGCAGCGGCTGGCCGCCTCGTAAACAGAGGCGGCCTCTCCTGTGTGCGGGCCGGGGAATGACGTTTCCCCGGCCCTGAGAGGGACGCGCGGCTAGCTCTCGCGCCCTCTCGCGGCATCAATGCGGGCGGAGGTCATGTTGATTCCCTAGACCTCGACGCCCGCTGCCGCCCGCCCGTGGCTGCCAGGAGTCACGGGTGCTATCCTCCTTCGGTGGGGGAGGGGGAGGCTGCGAGGATTGCTCCTGCGCCTTCACCCCTCCCTCTCCTTCCTCCCCCCTCGCCGCCTCGCGCTTTCAGCAGCGTCAGTGGCGGGGGGGGGGGGGCTTCGCGATAGGGGGGAGGGGGAGGCTGCGAGGATTGCTCCTGCACCATCACCCCTCCCTCTCCTTACTCCCCCCCTCGCTGATTCGCGTTCTCAGCAGCGTCAGCGGTGGGGGGGCTTCGCGATATAGGGAAGGGGAGGCTGCGAGGATTGCTGCTGCGCCATCACCTCTCCCTCTCCTTCCTCCCCTTTTTCCCACCGCCTCGCGCTTACAGCAGCGTTAGCGGTCGGAGTCGGGGGAGGCCACCTAACTTCGGAAGGGAAGAATGTTTTGGGAGGAGGTTTGGAAGGAAGGGAAGGCTTTTAGGATGAGGAGGCGGAAAGGTGGGACACCACTGTCACGGAGTGAAGGGGGGAATGTGACAGTGGCCGCTCGGGGCCCCGGGGACGCATCCCCTTGTACCGCTTCCTGGACGGAGGGGAGTCCAGGGTGGCACCCCCTGGGGGGTCATTTTCTTAAGCCTGTGTATAACTCACCTGAACTGTAAGTTATCAACTGAAGCCATTCAACGGAGTTCTAGTGACAACTCAAAAGGCCACATTTTACAATTTATATTTCTAACAAAAACACATAAATTACTACTCAAAAACTATCAATACCCTATAACTCTTGTTCATTTTAGAGTATTTTACACAATTTTAGAAAAAAAAACTGCACAACACAACCTCTCCTTACAGTTCCCGCCAAAAACTCCTTACAAAGACGTATTCTTCATATTTACTGATAAAATACCGACACGGTCTGACCCAGTGTATTATCTATGCATCGACCGAGACGTCCGCAGACGTAGCGTATGCTACGAAGCTACGACGCTACGATCAGGTATTATGAGAAATTATACTACGCTAGTACTATAGCTACGCCATCCGCACGCCTGGAGTGACTTCGGTCCTCAGGTATTTGGGGTTGAAAAAAATATTTTTAATTTGATATAACTTTTTAATTATATTATATTTTTCAAAATACGAAATATGTAATTGCATTTAGTGTTTACCTAAAAGTAATTACTGCATTTGTCATGTCTTTGTACGAGTGTTGGTATAGCAACTACCGACTTTTATTGTCCTTCCTATACTCCATCCAAAGGTTGTCTGGGAGAAATCGCCATGGGCGATAACACCGCCGATTGTACTTTGATATTAATGTTCTTGATTTTATGTAGCATTTTTCTACAATAAAGTATATTCTACTCCATTCTACATCCTAGTGCAAGTTATTGTTGTTAGACCAAATGAATAAAATAAATAAATACAGCGAAAAAAAATCGTTTGCTATAAAACTTATGTATAATCTCCCGATTTATTAAAAACAATTGATACGAGAAGTATCTAGATCTTGACTAAGGCTTATTCACTTATGAATCACAAAGCCATATTTGAAAAGAAGAAGGTATACTTAACAAAATTGAGAACATAATGAGTGGACGATCTGTAATTTACAATTTCCCTGAGTATATTACTAAAGTAGACGCGTGTTCCTCAACTTTTAATATGCTTTAATAATGTTTAGAAGTAAACAGGGAAGAATGACGAAGGAGATAAGGGAAAAGTTCGTAAAGGGCAAACGGGTCTACAGTACCTTATCTTGCATTACACTATGACGTAAGCGGCTTAAAATTATGCTAGATATGGTGGTAGTATAACAAAAGATGTAATTATCAATTTTGCAATTTTGTTGTTTTTTCGGTTTTTCGGTTAAATATTAATTTTTTCCTTTTTATAGTCGGTTTTTTTGTTAGTTTTTTTCTACGTTTTAGTTGTTGCATGAATAGCTTTAGAAATAATATTTTAAGCAAGCATATACAAGTATTGTTTTTCGTAGAATGTAGACGCTCTTCAAAACGGGTAGCTCTCGATTTCCTTGGGATTTACTAATCAGATCCTGACTTGGAGACAGTGGGACCATCCCAGTAACATACACTTTCGATTGAAGAAAAAACTTGAAAATCGATTCACAATAATTAACAAAGTAATTGTACATACATACATAACTTCACGCCAGGTCCCTTGCGAGGTAGGCACGAACAACAGAGCGCCATTTAGGCTTATTCTTACACACCTCACTTGCTTCTTTGACATTCATAGTTCTTGTCATGCACGATCGCCTGTTCTTAAGGCTCCTGACATCACCTTCTGCTAGTACACGATCAATTTGATCATGGAAGGTATGTCGTGACCTTCCGCGACTTCTGCATCCATCCACTTTTGCATTGTATATCTGTTTAGTCATTCTTTCATCATACATTCTTTCCACATGCCCGAACGACCGGAGCATTCCTTTCCTTACCTTCACCCATTCAGAGACTACAGAGACACTCTCTTTCAGAGTGATTGTGTAACAAACATACCGTCGAATTGTGAACCTCCTCCTTTTAGAAGTCGGTTAAATAGTTAAAACTTTTCTTTGCAACTTTGTATGAATTTATTCTTAGATAAATTTGTTTATTGCGAACCCGCTGAACAAAAAAGATGGGAGAAGCAGGGGAAGGAGAAGATTAGCTGAAAGCTAACAGTTTCACACCAATATTCCGTGTTCGCGTGGTATCACACCAATAGAGTCGATCCCTAAGAGTTGAAATCAAGACAGTGGCACTAACAAGTTATGTAAATGTAAATCAGACTTGAAGGACTCATCAATACATTGACAAAACGATATATCTTTCCCTTTTTTGTGATTGGCCGCGACGAAGTGTCAATAGAAAATAATATACTAGTGTTAGATCCACTCGAAAGAGATTGGTGTTAGGGACCGTTGGGCGCTAGTCACTTCTTATGTCGATGCGAGGTTCACTAAGGACGGAGAGCACTTGACTTACTATAGTTGATAGGTCGAATTGCTTTCTTAAGAGAAACGAATGAGCTAAGAGGTCTGTTGTATATCCTAAAACTAATATTATAAATGGGGTTGCGAGTTCTTTTTATATTGCTGGAGGACAGGAGACAGGCTGACGGCCCAATTGGGATTGTTCACTTTTTTTCAATTCAGCTATTTGAAAAACCATTTCGAGTAATAGTGTCCCTTATCATTTCTGTCTAGTTAAAATTCCAAAAAACGTACTATCTTCTTGTATTTTGTAAGAAATGCGTTTGACCTTTATTTGACCTTACTAAATCCAATCAGGTGGGCCGTCTGCCTGTTTGCCTGCTTCAAGTGTAAAAAACATTCAAGCTGTACATTATTTGATTTGAGTTCTGTAACATGGATTTTCCCTAAAGAACACTTTAAAAAATTTAACGATAACTATAGAAAATAATAATGGTTGAACACGAAAAATTATAAGCCTAGCGACAAATAACACTAAAATGATCACGATACGTAATGAGAGTGTGAGACAGTGACATTTAAATACTAGCACAGATTACTATGATTATATATAGATAAAACTTACTTTTATTATTTTTGTTTTCTAGGCAAAGAAACCAATGTAAACTTGTACCTTATGACGTCATCGGAGAAATAATTTTAAACTCGAATTATAAAAAACTAACGCTTAAAATACAAAAATATTCAAATTAGTATCTTAAAATACCCTATTTTACGTAATAAAAATATAAAATTAGAGGGTAATTTTTTGTGAACAATCCCCATTGTGATGTAAAGTGGTTACATTATCAACACTCAAGGCGCTACTAATATGCTGCCGGACATGTAGAAGAGACTGGAACCTGGCCACTAATGCCGGAACACATTGCAAGGTTGTTATGGCGGCATATCCTAGACCAGGGTGGTAGCCATCCAGACGTCCAAATACCCTACCACCCGTCTATGGATTGTTTTGTTGCTTCTTACGAGAAGCCGCACGGCTGTTGGAATCAGTATTCTTATTTCGTTTTGTACAGAGATTTTGTTTAGTTCTGATGTTTTCGCGCCTTAATTACGAAAGAAAAAAATTGAACTACAATACAAGTCACTTAAACTATTTGAATAAAAACATTAAATTGAAAGGTCTACGAAAAGGTGTCGAGATGGCATAAAAAACAATATTTAAGTGGCAACAACAGCAACACCAAAAAGGGCCACGCACATTGTGTTTTATAAGAGTGGCAACACCATGATAATAAAGCCTTCTTGAATAAGTATCGGTGTAGATATTTTCTCCAAACCCCAAAATCCACATATATCCGTTTAATCTTTTGCCAAGGCGGCCTGGCGGGTTTGGCACATCGGTTATTTCGATGTGCAGGTTTCATCACAATGTTTTCCTTCACCGTTGTAAGTACGTGGTAATTGTAACAATATGTACCTGTGTTATACGTGTTTGTATAGTTCTAATAAACTCTATAATAATTCTAACGGCATTTTAATTCGAGTCCCGCAATTCGTAACAATATACACCCAAATAGAAGCAACAGTACAAATATATTGTTGATTTTAATAAAAATTATAAATCATGCTTATCTATATTGTAATATGCTTGTATGTATGTATGTAAGTAAATGAGTAGGTAGTAACGTATTGTTACATGTCGGCAAAGGTGAGGGCACACCTAGACGTCATAAACCCCAGTTTATTACCTTTGTCGTATTTGGAGTTCTTTTGTGTACTTTTTATTTAAAATTTGCTATATATAACAATCTAGTTATTGTTTTTGACTTGTTGGCCATTCGCAGGAATAATTAACCAGGTGGGCAGATTACGGTTTCTGAAACCTCAGTCCACGCGATCCTTTGTTGTATTGTATAGTAATGTAAAACAATGCCCGAACGGAGGGGTTAGGCAGTCAAGCGAGGATTACGAGACGAGCAAGAGTAGATTCAATGAGCGATATAGTGACGGACTTTGCGCGTGTTATTGAATCGTACAGTTTGCACTAGTAGTGTCTAGTTATATTTGTACCTATGTTATACGTGTTTGTATAGTTCTAATAAATTCTATAGTGATTCCAACGGCATCTTAATTTGAGTCTTGTAATAATTAGTGGCAGTTGCTTCAATTTAATTCGCTGCACAACTACATTCCCCTTCGCATATTATGACATAGAGAAAGCGACTAATTATAAAAACTCTGTCCAGCGGCTGGCGCCATAAACCTCGCTGGTGAGCGCCGACATAATTGCCTCCAAATAACAAATTATCGTGCAGACAGGAGTTTTGTTATTCAAATATTTGCAGCTTTCGTCGTTTTTTGTGTGGGCGACCATTGTCAACGTCAAATATGTAATGACTATGTTAACATTAAAAAGAATTATCAGAGTTGCGTAGAAGTGGAAGCCGTGATAGCTTTATGGTTAATTCATGCACGTTTCAAAATTTTCAGGGACTCCTCTGTTCACTGGAGTCCCTCCAGTGAACTGAGGAGTCTTCACTTCTCTTGACGAAGTAGGTTTGCCTTATCTAGGCCATTCTCAAGTACTGATGCGCTAGGATCAGCGTGGGCGTAACTACGTTCTAAGTCTCAAACTCTTCCTGCCATAAGCGCGGGGCACATGGGACGAGGGTGGTTTTAGGGGAATATTGAGTAGTCGAGTCTCCACACAAACCGGGGATTTGACTCTGGTGCCCATTCGTGGTGTCACCTCTCGTCGCTTTGGTCTAATCGCTAGTAAAGGACACTACCGGGTAGTGTGCGAAATGCATTTCCCCCTCCTAAAAAATCAATGCACATTTCGTATAGAAACATGAATTTGGAGTAATTTTTGAAGTGCCGTTAAAAAGAGCAATCAATATTTTTATCATCCTTTTTTAAAAAGTTATTTATTAACATTATAAGAATACAAAAAAAAGTTGAAAATTCATAATAATTGCAGCTGATGAAGTGGGCTGTCTTTTTCAAAACGATACCCACGATTACTCAAGTTCTATTGGACTTGGAATTTTTTTAGGGTCTTCTTTATAGACTTCTCTATGGCTGGAACTACGATAATCCCCAAATTTTAATTTTTAATTTTTAAACGACTTCAAAAAGGAGGCGGCTCTGCTCCCAATTTGTCTGTATGTTTTTTTATATGTTTTTTACTCGATTTCTCCGTTAATCATGAACTGATTATCAAAAAATTTCTTTTAATGGAAAAGTTATACTCCCGAATTGGTCCCATTGTCACCTTGACAGGATCTGTTTAGTGAATTCCAAGGAATTAGAGAAACTCACGAAAATTGTCTAGTAACTGCTTCGTAACACGATATCTCCGTCAATTGTAAACCGATCTTCAAATTTTATTCGTTACTCGTGAGTATACACTCCCGATGTAGTCCCATGGTCGCTAGGTCATTATCTGAAGAGTGGAGTAGATCCTAGGGAAACCTTATTAAAAAACCTTATGCGCCTAAATTCTTGGAGAAAATGCTTGTATACGCTTGTAGGTATTACATTTTCTACAGCCGCTTAATTTTTTATATGCATGTTACTCGATTTGTTTGAATTTTTATTTACGTATATATACTCCCGAGACGGTCACATGGTCAACGAGTCAGGATCTGATGAGTGGATCCCAGAAAAATCGAATATTTCCAAAGAAAAGTTTGTATACTCGTGCCAGTATTACATTTTCTACAAGTGCTTAATAATTTTGTAGGCATGTTACGAGATTCCAAGAGTGGACCGATTTTCATTGACCAAGTAAACAAAGGAAAGTTCGTATAAAAATAAGAGTAAACAAAAGACAGTTTGTTTTCGAAATTTACCATTCCAAGAATCGAACCGGGGACTCCGCGTTGCAGTAAGATGACCGCCAAAATAACCACAGTACACAAACACAGGTCCGGCACTTAATAAAATTAACAATGAGTCATCAAGGGCAAATACATTTTAAACAAACGTCATAGAAGTATTTAAGGATTGCCTTAATTAATTCCTGTCAATGGATATTAATTGATTTCTGACATTGACAACTGACGTATTGACAGCAAGCGATCTGGATATTAATCATGTGTTGCCGAGGGTTTAATTAACCACGGTTTTTTCTGAATATTCCAGAAGTATTTCAAAGACTTCTCCCGCCCTGTCCAGTGTATCCGTGATGGCAAATACTAACCTATACAAAAGTCTTTAAATTTTTTAACAATAATAAATATCACAAATTACTATAAAATTGGTAATAATCAGTATGTAAGTCGTGTAGTGTAGTAACGTCGTGTTATTTACACCATTTGTAACTCAAGAACGGCTGGACACATTTTAATAATTATAATTGCATAAGTTGAAAAAAAATGCCATGCAATAGCTTTACCGCGGCAGTCCCCGAGTGCCACAAGGAGTTTTTGTTTTTCAAGTAGATTCGAGAATGGTTTAGAGTTTAGGTAAAAAATTGGTCTCTCTCTCTTTGGTATTGGTTGATAGGACTGCAGCCAGATTTTTATTTTTTAAGTCAAGATAAGTCTGCCGGGCACAGCTAGTATAATATAAAAATGGATAGTGTTCATAATAAAAATAAATTAAATTTACAGATCTTCTGCTATTAATAAATTGTCAAAATTAGAGGACACATTCCTCTCATTCGTAGGTTTACCCGATTTCAGTATTCTGTAAAGTGTTTCTTTATAAGTGATTATAGGCGAAAACTCGCGAAATAAATGTTAAAAATTTTGTAAATTTTCAATTTTAATTTCGGCTAGCGCCATTGCTGCTAAAGGTAATAAAAAATCTGTTATAGTTTCGTTATAGCGATATCGGAAAGATATCGTGGATTTAGTAGAATACGAATTTTTGACTTCATCGCAATGGAGTCGTGCTTTGAATATCTCCGCAATATTTTGAAATAGCAGAATTGACCCCCTGGTCTAGAGTATGCCGTTAAAACAACCTTGATTTGATTGATTCACGTGGAGATTCATTCATTATTAAAGCATTTTGTTATGTTTGATGTTAGGGTTGCCAGATGTGTTCGAAAAAGTTAAGTGATCTTTTGTTATTATTTCTCTTGACATTAATTACATGTATTTTATCGATAATTGACTTTCTTTAATTAGAATGTTTATGTTAATTTAATTTTAAATTTAATTTCATTAATTTTGTACACCACTATGTGGTAGAATGTACTGTGCATCTACAATCATGTAATACCTAAACTACATTCTTACAAATAAAGATTGATTGATTTGTGGCCTGGCACCAGTGGCAAGGTCCTCCCTTCGAGGCCGGTATTGCAAATATCCATAATACCTTCCATCAGACGAGTCTTCAGCCTGCCTACTGCACTTCACTTCCAGCAATAAAAAAATAACATTTTTATAAAACTATTTTTATTCTGGAAGACGCAAGAATTTTTATTTTAAAAAGATACTCACATTATAAATAGTACAACTAACTCTTTATCCTTAACATTATGTCCTACAATATTATATATAAATGCAATTTACTAGAGATAGTGTTGGCGACACGTTTACACGCGTACAGAAGGTCCCATCGGTACCAGAAGTCATTTGCCAACTTGCAAACTTGACACATGTATCCCGTAACAGGCAGGTGACCCACTTTACATTGCTAAAGGAATTGAAATGATCAATTTCAAGTGTCTATATATATATATATATATATATGATGATCTTCCTAGCCGATTTATATGTATACTTGTATATGTCTATATATCTACAGGTATATATATATACCTGTAGATATATAGACATATACAAGTATATACAATACATACGTGGTTTTGCCATAATAATATACTAACATATTGTTCTCATCACTACTCCGTACAGTTTGCTGGGTGAGAAGAGACACCGGCAGACGTCTGTCGGATAACTAATCGATTGATAATTGGTCAGTTATCGACCAGTGAGAATTGAAGAACATTTGTAACACCGAAAGTCCTCTACCAATGTGCCTGGAAGCTGACCACTAATGCCGGAACAAAACTCAAGGTTGTTACGGCGGCATACTGTTGACCAGGGTGATAGTCATCCAGACGGCTAAATACCCTCACCCTACCACCAGGCATTATTATATTATTATTATTATGTAATACATGAACTACATAAATGGATTTATAAATCAGATAGCTATTTGCACGGCAGTTGCAGTGTTGCATTTACAGAACTCTCGCGACGCGATTATTCGATTTTAAATTATTGATCGCACAGCACGAGTTCATGGTGTACACTCAATCGTCTTGTTAAAAATTCACTCGCCCATGTAAACTCACTCAACTCACTCACAATATTTTATGATAACGTTCTAAGAGACCTCGGGAATATCTCACCAGATTTATTTTAATTTAATAAATTCATAAGAAATATATGTCATTATTAATGCAAACGGTAAAATCCTGTTAGAAGCCGAATGTTCGAAACATTTTTCGCGTTCTCCATCAATCTTTCAAATTTAATATACCGTCAAGGGATTCGTCTGCAGGAATTACCTTCTTTAATGCTATTAAAACAAAAGGCGATATTGAGTGATTGAGCATTATAGCTGAATATGATTTTATTTTGGTATTTAGTTGTTTTTTTTCATGAAAAATTACTAACATCTTTGTCAAGTCATTATTGTCTTCTTCCTACATACATCTTTTTTTAACGACAAAAATTGTTAATGGCTAGCGTACGCGTCCTAAACTTTAAAGGTCGCGGATTCGATCCCGGCCGGAACGCATGCATCACTTAGGCTGTTTTCTGACCTAAAGTGCATATTGTTACAATTACCACGTGCTAGCAACGGTGAAGGAAAACATCGTGATGCAACCTGCACATCGAGATAACCGATGTGTCAAACCCACGAAGCCGTCTTGGACAAGCGTGGCGGGTATACTGTCCATTCCCCTACAGTGGGAGGCCGAAGCCCAGCAGTGGGACATATGTGGGCTGTTGTTATTATTTATTAAATAAAATATAGCGAATACCGTTTTTATAAAATTTAGAGATTATGAATTATAATATACATAATTATCATATATTAGAGAAATATTGTTTAATAAAATTATTTTAAATTATAGAAAACTACTACTTACTCTATATAAAACAGGTGATAATCACCGAATAAGTGAAAATATAATAACATTTTTATTTCATTAAGGAAATGGCCGATTGTATCGTTTAGATATAAGGGTTTTAAAAAAAATTTGCAGGATTTCAGCAGACAGGCAAATGGAAAGCGTTTATCATCGCCTATGGACATCTGCAACACGAAAGGTGCTTCAAATGCGCTGCTGCTCTCTTGAGGGAGACTGTAACCTAGTCACTAATGCCGGCATACAACTCATGGTTGTTATGCAAATGCCCTATCACCTGGCTGTGAGTTATTTTGTCTCCTCTTACGACAGGCCGCCCGGCCGCAGGAAATTGTATTCTTTCTCTGTATCTGCACAGATAAAAAACATACATAACAATATGATTTTTCCAAAAAAATAATGTACTTTTTTAATACACTTAATATTACAATACGTATGTAAGTAAATCCTTTATATAAATAAAGATACGCTTAACTGAAGTAACCGTCCGGTGCAGCGTCTAACAGCGTTTAATAAAGCGCTCAGGCACGGTCTTAACTAAGTTCTTTGATTAAAATAATACCCAGCCACTGTCTTCAATATCGGGAGTAACGAATTTTTCATAATTCAGTTTATGAAGTGAAGCTTCTATATAAACGCGGCCGCGTGGAGGAGCAGCATAAATTCAGACTAAACGTGGTGAGAAGCGGCATAAGTTTAGAGTACAGTATGGATGGCTATTTTGGTTCTGGATCGAATTCAGTTATTTGATTGACAAAATAAAATATGCTTAAATAAAAATGCATTAATCAAAATGTACCTATTTTTTTTAACCAGGGGAAATCCGGTTGAGGAGAAGGGCAGAACCTTGGGGGGCTAATTCACGACCTAGTGTGGGATTCGCCAGATCGGGGGTGGCACTAGCATGCCCAGTCAGAACTGGTGCCACGCTATTGCCACTCCCGGTTAGGGATACCCACTAAAACCCCTGGGCGTTCCGACCTGCACCTTATGCCAGAGCTGCGGGTATATGACCTAGCCTCTCCGCAGCCCTGGCAGGCGTGGGCCTCGCAAGGCCTCTTTCACTGCCGGGGGGCTACTTTTATACCCCGGCATCTTCAATCTCCCTAGGTGTTGGGCGGTCTATAACTCGCCCCACGGGAGGAAAGGTGAGCGCGCGGGAAACACTCGCGCCCCCATCTCGACGGCACGTGCAGGTAAGTGAGAACCCCAAAGGCCTCTAAACCCCAAGAGGCACCCGCACCGCCCGCTTACGGTGGCCGAAGGTCCTGGTTGGCCCTCGCGACGTTGGCCGACGCGTCCTCCTTTGGCGGGAACGGAGCAGGGATAATCGCTCACGTTCCCGCTCCGCCTCCTCCTTCGCAAGCATAACGCGCTCGCAGAAGGAGGAGACGGCGTTCCATCCTGTTGGGCTCCCGACCATGATGCGTACCACGGCCGGGAGCGAGAGGTCGTATCCGGATTAAAATTTACCTAAGCTATCCAAATCATAATTAGCAACATAAAGGACGCGGGTTCGTATCCCATCACTGTCACCATATAATAAACATTCAGTGGTTGCTTGTGAACTGTTTTATTAGTAGGTATATAATTTTATCAAATGGTGCGTGCGATATGTATGTGAGTACATACATATTATATATTTTAATAGACTAATGCACACACCATATATACTACAACCCCAATGCAAAAAAATTGTATTCGTTCTCCGTTTCTGCACGGATAAAAAGCTTATTTCACTATTATTACGAAAATATTTTATAGAGCCGTGGGCACATGTAGTTACTGATTTCCAGTTGACGAGGGTCCTATGTGGAATACTCGACAACTTCGCTGCGGATTTGTCGGCATAAAGATAGCTTACAGATTGGCAAATGTGAAATTCGGGATAAGTGACTCGCAGCCTTCCTAATATTATATCTCAAAAAAAAATTATAATTATATTAATACGGGAGTAAAAACTTTGTACCCCTTTTTACGGAAATTGTGCGAACGGAGGAGTATGAAATTTCGCACACTTGTAGTTTATACAGCGTGTTTCATTTCAAATGACAATAAATTATAATTTTAGCCGTCGTACTCCATACAAATTTTTTGGTACTATTAAATCAACCGTAAAGTCAAAATTAAAAAAAAAGCAATTTCCGAACCAATTAATTACGATAAAAAGGGAATAACAACAGAACACTTGTAAATATTGATTCGCGAGCGAGACCGTAAGAATGAACAACTTCCGCGTTTACTGATGAAGAGACGAGCTGGCAACATGATACATTGGTCACTAACCTACCGATTTAGTCACAATAGCAGATACATGTTGTTGTAAAATTCTGAAATGAAAAATGAGGTCCTGTGGCTAAACCAAAGAAGCTACCTTGACTCGTTTTTGTATTTGGGCAAAGTACGTCATGAAGCAAACGTGGTCTGATTTATTGTCGTAAGGTCTGAAACACGCTGTATAGAGAAGAAGCAACGAGTACTAAGATTTTTTAAATATGTATAAAAAACATTGAATCAATAAAAAAAATCATAACACACAATACCATGTATTTGACACACACGCATGTATATTCTTTTGTTTATTGTTCAAGTCAATATTACAGTGTAGCCTTGGCGAAATCTGTGATTATAGCGGTATAATAATGAATGACATTAATTATTATGGTCGAATTTCGACCACGGGCGACCACTAGTACTGTTTAATCTATGTAGGTGTATATTATGATTTTTAATTGAAATAGTTTTTAAACTAAATTCATAGAAATTTCGGGTCGTACGCCGAAAGGAAGGATTGCACTGAAAATCAGCGTTGCGTCGGTTATTCTGCCGGCACAGCAATAAGCTGAGTGCAAATCTTGTTTACTGAAAATACGGCGTACAAATTTTCAGAATATGTTTTTATTTTCAAAATACATGCCAGCAAAGTAAATACGTTGCTATTTCTTCAACCATTTTTTCGTAAAAAGGGGTACATAGTTTTTGCTTCACATATAGATAAATATTTGTAAATAAAGATTAATTTCATTTGATTTGAGTTTGGCGCGCATTGGCGTATCACCATAGTATACGTCAAGTGTCAATGTAATGTCACTTGTTCATCACACTTGTCTATGCATAAATGGCAGTGCAGCCATCATCTAAAAAAAAGACTTTTTGTCAGTTAGAACAATAGAACAATTAATTATCAGTGTCATTTTAAATTCCTAAACGTACTAGATTAATTGAAATTGTGAATTAATTAGCTTTAAATGTTGTTTCTCTTTTCAGGTGACTTGCTTAATTATAAATTCACAAAGAAAAACAGCGTGTATCGTATTGTATTTAATTATAAAAACTCTCTTTTCAGAGTAACCGTTAGTTTTTTAATTTACAAATAAAAAGTAAATTACACTGTATACGTTGTTAACTTTATGATTTAAATAAAAAATATAACTCATGCTTGTCTATATTGTAACGTGTATGTATATAAGTGAACGAGTAGTAACATATTATAGGAACCGCTCATTAGTTGATAAAGTTTCACTTCAAAGAGAGGCCGATTTATTAAGGTAGACGGGAAATTCTAAATGTAATACGTCAAAAACCCAACCCCGATGCCATATTCAATATCAATAAATCGCAAATTGTCATCGGATCGAGTGCCGTGTCGCAGAATTCTCACAGGCAAATAATATTAGAAGCGTATCGGAGAAAAAGCGGGATAAAAAGCAATCAAGCCTGGGAACGCCCGTGAGTGGATTTCATTACGCAGGCAATAACGGAACGTGTCGGAGGAAACACCTATTTCAGGCAAAAGGGCGGAGACACGTTGACCTCGTTTAAAAAAGCATGTGTGATGGAAATCATCAAGAATACTAAAGCCTTGTCTTTATCAAAATAACCGTTTTCTTGCGAAGTTGCCAAACAGGGGCGAAGCAAACACGTTGCTGATGTTATTATCAGTTATATGTCTTAAATATATTTGAACATCATAAATAAAGAAATTACGTTTATTTCTTTATTTATTATTATACAGATTTTATTTAATTTACATTAGGTCAATATAGAACAAAATGAAAAGAAAATGGCACCATAAGTATATTTACACGCATTTTATTTATTTATTTAGGTTTATAGTTTGGCAGCTAGGTCTTTAAGCCAGATCTTAGATTATAATGTATTTTCTTCATTTTCTTAAGCCTATGTGTGGCACAGCTGAACTGTAGGTTATCAGCTGATGCCATTCAACGGGGCTCTTGTGACAACTCGAAAGGCCACATTTGACTATACAGTTCACATTTCTCACAAAAAACAATTACTACTCAAAAACTATCAATATCGTACAACTATTTTCTTTTTACACATTTTTAGAAAACGAAACTGCACAACATCTCCTTCCAGTTCCCGACAAAAACTAAAAAAAAAACGCTTATCTCATAGTAGACAGATTCGTCAGTCTTTATTAAGCAGACTGTAATACCTTTAGATGTGTAATGGGAAAAATTACCGCCGGGCAGATACCTTGTACAGGCGAAACATTAAAGGAAGTGAATTGTAATTACGTAATTACACTCAAAGGCATTCGGTAACGAAGTGTACATGTAATAAAGCCTCTGTAATACGCCAGAGGGAATAAATGTTGGAAATCAAGCGGTTTTCATCAAACCTATTTCACTCTCTGTGATCTGGCCGGAAATTAGATTCTTTTTTATGTGCTACGTATTTACAAAACGACGAATACCGAAGTTGGATTGTTTGTGGACATTTCGGAACTTCAGAAAAAGTGTTTTATTTACCTTCTTGCTGACTCCAATGCCTTTGGCATTGATTGTACCGATCTCATAATAAAAGAGGTAAAAAGAAGTAAAATCAATACATTGACAGGTGTCAAAGTAGAGTATACTTACAGCAGACGCGTTCCGATAGTAGCTCACAACGCCCCAAACGTCCCGTCGGCCGTTCTACATGGCGACCTCAGACGTTATGGTCGTGGCGCAAACGTCACTAGAGACATCACTATTATCAATCACTCACAACGACCCATGTCAAGAGATGGATCGAAGTGGGCGTTGACCACAGAGCATTAACTCTCCCTATCGGTTGACACTGAAAAAGGCGCTATTTTCAAATAAAGAGTACATATACGTGTGTGTCTAATACATGGCAGTGTGTGTATTTAAAAAAAATTAATGATTCAATCAAAACTATTAAGGAAGGGTAAAATTGTACTTGGAGAGATATTTTATTAAATATTTTAAATTTGCACCATTACATCGTAGGAAAATTTTCTATGTGACAAAGTTAAATTTGTTGGTGTTGCCAACATGCTGGGGCGCGGCGGTGAAATTAAGCACCATACCAAATAATATTTTAGTTTTCCTTACCTCTTGGCTAATAATATAATAGTATGCCTTGATGCCAGCATACTGGTCACACTGATCAACTTATACACTGTCGAGAGACATTTATAGAATAAAATTAGTTGTATAGTTAACCCTATGAACATTAGAAATATAGAAACATAACATAAAAATCAATCTCTGCAAACATAACAACAACAAATAAACATACAAATAACGACTAACACCTTACAATATTTATTATAAGCTATATATATATATATATATATATATATATATATATATATATATATATATATATATATATATATATATATATATATATATATATATATATATATATATATATAAGACGTTTAGCGGGTTTTAATTTCATTTTGAAACGTACTAATTCTTTATAAGTTATATTTTTTACATAGTTGTATTTTTTATTTATTGTAGACAATAAAGTTGCAACTTTTAATAAACTAACTGCATGGTTTAATGTATTTTTTATGCATAATAAAAAAAATAGCATTCTGCACTGCTTCTCTATGTAAACTATAAGTGTGCGAAATTTCATACTCCTCCGTCCGGGCAATTTTCGTAAAAAAAGGGTACAAAGTTTTTGCTTCACATATGATTTTCGTGTTTTACTTTACATATAATGCCACACTTATTAGCGGAATATACTAGAACTCATAAACCTACATTCATCAGGTGTAGGTACTCATGAATCGCTTTGCGATCTTATTCATATTGACTTAGAGACAGTTTCAACGCTCCTTTAAGAACTATAAAGAAGCATTTAAACCTGTGTTTCTATGATGTGATTTAACTTATTTTAATTGCCAATTCCTATATATTACTATTCATTCAATTGACCTACCATTGGTTGAATTTTGACATTAGATGAGGCAAGCCAGCCAATGGTGCTACAAATATGCTGCTCCTCTCTAACGGGAACCTGGAACCTAGCATCTATTGCTGGAATATAACTCATGGTTTTTATGGCGTCATAAACTAGACCAGGGGTGGTAGCCATCCAGATGGGTAAATACGCTACCACCTCTAAAGACAGGTTGCCCGGCCGGAAGAAATTGCATTCTTTCTCCTTTCCTGCTCGGATAAAATTAAACATAAAAATCTAGTGAAGGTTAATTAGAAGTGATATTTTAAAAAAATAGTTCTAAGCAATTTTGAGAGCAGTTTCGTATTATAATAGTGGAAAGAATAATAATTTAAAAAAGTTAGCCAGCAATTTTTAGTCTAAAAACCTCGTCTACATAACCCCTTTTGCTTGCAAAATGGATAATGTTCAAAGTTTCGCGTAAACTTGGTCGTGTAAAATATGGAATTGCGAAGTTGAGCATATTTTACTACGAATTATAATTACTGAAATATATTGCCCAAGTTACTATTTTATTATCGACGGCACCAACTTATGGTTTGTAAGTTTGGTAATTATGTAAGAATTACGAGAATTTATGTTTGGTTTAAATTTGAGTTGTAATTAGAACGTAGTTTTGGTACGATATTTAAGAAAGTTCGTTATCGCACGTGACTCGACGGATGGGAGCTGGAGGGAAAAAGTATAAACTACAATGAAAAATGCTGACCGCTGTGCATTATATGACATGTCATCGGTTTATTCTGTGCGATACTACTGTACTTTGATACTGGTCGTAAACTAATCCCTATTAATATCATAATTGCGAAAGTTAACACTGTCCGTCTGACTATCACGCTCTCGCGGAAAAGCTACTGGGAATGAAACTCAGAACCTTCCAACATAAGATCACCAAAACCATCACATACATCTTATCTTTGGCCCGTCAGATTTGTCTGGTTCATTGGAAAATATTTTATGTTATACTTGATAATATATATAAAATTCAGCCTTCCTAAAATGACCTAAGTTCCCACATTTTTTTAGAGTATATATCGAAAGTTATTGCCCACAGTAAGTGTCTGGCAACGGTATATATGACATATGTAAAAACTACCCTTGCTACTTTGACGTAAGTTAGCATGATTTTTTTTCCACCTTTGATACCTGCTACCTGAAAAACGTCCCCATTATCAGCTTAGAGAGTATCCATTCCTTTCTAAATGTTTAACTATCGATCCAAAAAATTTTTTTTCCTAAAATCACGTAATTCTGGGGTGACTGGGATCTCACTCTATCAATTGGACGATCCATTACCCGCATCCCCCCCCCCCTGGCCCCGCCGGACGCTTTACCGCTCAGGCCGTATATTTACGCAATATTATTTATCAAAATAATACATAGAAGTTATTTATCCTAAAACCTCTAGAACCAAATAAACAAACTAATACGAAAGTCATTAGTGCGCAAGTTCGGATAAACAAACATCACGTTACATAAACGAAACATGATTCATTTTCCGCTTTCCCGGCGTACAGGCTTCCGTTTGGTGATACCAGATACACTAAAATATATTTCAGAATATCAAAAACCAGATTCCTTAATGTTTTTCAGTGAATATTTGATTTATACATACATACATACATACATAACTTCACGCCAGGTCCCTTGCGGGGTAGGCACGAACAACAGAGTGCCATACAGGCTTATTCTTACATACCTCACTTGCTTCTTTGACATTCATAGCTCTTGTCATGCACGCTCGTCTATTCTTAAGGCTCATTGAAAGGTTCTGAATCTACTAAAATGGCTACGAACTATTAGAAAATAAACTTATAAAGTGTCTTTGGGACACCTGCTTAGAACGGAGTTCTTTTCGCTATGTTCCTAAGTCTTAAAAATCTCAAAATGTCTCAAAAAGTATATATTATATTTGATTTATATTTGTAGAAATTCTAGATTGACTGTGGTCGACTGTTTGAATCATTAATAACTAGAGGCCCCGGCAGACGTCCTGCTCTAAAAAAATAAAAATCTAGACCCGCGCCACCTACTGGTTCTACTTGTGAATCTAAATCATCCGGGGACCCACTCAAACACACAAAAACAAAATCACCGAAACCGGTTCAGGGGGATTCTAGAATCCGATCTCAGCGCCACCTACCGGTTCCCACGGGATAAAAATATCCTATGTCCGTATCCTGGTTCTAAGCTACCTCCCCACCAATTTTCAGTCAAATGGGTACAGCCGTTCTTGGGTTATAATAAGTGTAACTAAACATGACTTTCTTTTATATATATAGATGAACAATATAAAGAATACAAAGATCTTAAATGGCAAAACTTCACTTAATGCAGCTCGCTCCAGCCTCTTATACTATCTAATTTGTATAACGTTTTTATCTTGCTTTTATCAGTAAATATAGCCTATATTACGCCGGGATAATTTAGCATTATAAAGGCGATTTTTTTTAATCGGTCGAGTAGTTTTTGAGTTTACTCGTTACAAAAATAAAAATCTTTTCTCTTTATAATATTAGTATAGAGAAAGATAGTTAAGACACAAATACCGTGGACTTATTTGTAGTTTTGTAGACACTGTCCAGGCCTAAATATTTTGAAAAGTGTAAACTGTTTAGAAATTAATGTCTGACATTTGTATAGCAATTTCTGTCGTAGTCTAAACTAAGTTCACTTATCAAAATTCTTAATAAAATCGTTGTCTGTTCACATGAAGCTGTAGGAAGGAATTTAAGTAGGTAATGTTCTAGGTTAGTCTTTTATAATAAAAAGAAAAGGACCAAGAAGGGCTTCAGTACAAAATATTAGGAAGGTTCAAACGAGCTCCTGAAATTCTCTGAGATAAGAATAGGCTGTGAATTAATTCCACTGTTATCTGCCTCCATTGTCTGCTCACTGAGAGATGAACATTATAATAGGCTTATAATAGAAATTTAGGAGGCACTTTTTGGTTATCTGATTGAAATGTCTACATACATACACTTCTGCACTGGTATTATAAAGAGACAAAGTTTGTAAGTTTGTGACGTCGTAGGGGGTAATCTACGAAACTACAGAACCGACTTGAAAATACTTTCACTGTTGGCAAACTGCACTATCTCCGGTTGGTATATTATATTTTCAAAAAATTACGGATCCTTACTAAAACTCCAATAGTGTAACCCAAGGTGTAAAAATAATACCTAAAATCGCGTGCGCTGCGAAAAATATTAATGATAGAATAAAATAATTTACTACGACTTTGCAGAACACATCGTTATTTACAAAAAGTGTCGGGACACCATATGTCTACCTATTATAGTGATGCCACAATAAGAGTTCTTTTATTTTTAAAAATTAATTAAAATGCCGCCGCTAGAAAAGACTCTTTATTTGTATCTTTTTACTCGTATTCATCCTCCTCAAAACAAATGACTCGTATTCAAAACTTCTTCAATACTTTTATATAACTTTTTGAATTATTCAATTCGGACATTCCATTCGAAAGAAATCACGAGTTTAAAAATGTAAGTATTAGAAAAAAGTTGCGTGGTCGCCGCGCACCCTATTCGACTAGATATGCTTATGCGATGTAGGCGTCACTGACTGGACTCACTCACTGGACAGGCAGTACGGGAGGGGAAATATTTTGAATTCCATTAGTAGGTTATTAAACTAAACAAAAAATAAACAGGTAAAGTTTGTGAGTTTGTGACGTTGTAGGAGGTAATCTCTAGATCTACTATACCGATTTTGAAAATTATTTCACCAATAGAAAGCTACATTATTTCTGAGTGACTTGGGTATATTTGATTCTGATTAATAATAAGTGTTAAAAAAACTCTGATACCCAGCGTGGGTGGGCACGCGTCAGCTAGTAGTTATAATTGTTCCCTTCGTCTTTCGAAAGTCATAAATATTCGAAGTACATGCTTAGCCCAACCATTTAATTTGTGTATTGCGCATTACATATTAATGATTCCTATTAAAATAGACGTATGTTAATACGAGATAAACATTATAATATAAATTACCTAATAACTTATTAATATTACCCGCAACAACGTTTGCGTATAATATTTTACTTGGTTTGGTAAAGTTATCCTGCTAATATTATAAACGCGAAAGTTTGTAAGAATCTGTTTGTACTAACAAACATAGATTTTTAGATTGGAAGAGTACTTCCACGCAAAAACTATTGAATGGATTTTGATGAAACTTTGCAATAATATAGCTTACACATTCTAATAACACATAGGCTAATAATAAATACGAAATATACGAAAAGCTAAAATTTGTATTTAAATCCCATAACTAGAAAAAATATGAGTTGAATTTAGAAATTTGCGTCTCCTGTTTCACCTTTCGAGATTTTTAAGACGAAAAGTAGCCAACGTAGTTCTTAAGGATATGACCAATCTCCTTACCAAATTCCATTTGAATCTGCTTACGTTTGGCCTTTTAGTCGTAAAAACGTAACAAAGTTACTTTCACATTGATGAGATAAAGTAGCCTTTATTACTGAGTTACGTTACTTTCATACTGAATAAAATTATATTAAATATTGGCTGTAGTTTGTTTTCCCTATAAAAGTTCATTTCAAGATTCTTCATTGGTTCGTGTTTGGTGGAAGTTTATTCCAAGTTTGATCTGGTTGGTCCTCCTTTAATATTATCCTCCCATCTTCGACATTGCCCTTATTGGTGGCAGTTGCTTCTTTTTTGGAAATTAAACTCGATATAATAAACTGTATGATTATCATTATTGAACTATTTACATGAATCAAAATATACATAGAATAAGTACGCGAGTAGTGAGTCGCAAGTAGCAAGTAGTTTTTTCGTTTTTTTTTATTTTTGGAGCTGACTGAGCTGAATAGCCGCAGATGGCTGTTTCAGCGATACCGGGCTTTGGGGGCTTCCCGACTCCGTGGGAGCGGAGGCGTTCAGCTCGCGTGCAGCACGCTCGAGGAGGCACCTCCTGTGAGGTTCAACCTCGGCTCGACCGCTGCGGGGGATTGACTCTATATTGGGAACAAGCCGTAAAAGGCTGAATGAGCTAAGCCAACAGGCTGAAGTGATTATTTGGGGACTCGTCACTGACTCCGCCGGCGGAGGCGATCCTAGTCTATCATTACTACCGCTTCGCAACGTGTTATAGCTGGAGGAGAAGAAGCGGCGGAAGAAACTCTCCAGCAACATGCCTAAGCTAATCTTGTATGGCTACTGGTGTCTGTAATGAGTGATTTGGATTGATGGGTCTTACGTTTATGTAAGAGGATCCGAGCCGGGGGCTCCCCGGCGTCTGTTATGTCTGCGTCTGTTATGCCAGGCTGATGTTCTGAGCCTCGGGGGGTTCATGATCGTGAGGAGACGGGTGATTTCCTCAGGCTCGTTAATATTACATTTCGAGGGTGACGTTTACTCATGGGAGCGTTTGGTGTGGGTTTGTAGTTTACCGTTTCCGTCACCAGAGGGTTCGGGTGATGGGGGGTACGGTCAAAGAATCTGCGCGATAGTGTGGTTATATAATCTTTGATGGAGGGAAGCTCCAGGTTGTAATGCAAGTCGGCGAGCCGCATATAACGCGGGCCATCGAGCGCAGCACGCAGAAAGTGATTCTGGATTCTTTGCAGTTTCTAGATGTTAACATCGCTGGCGTGGCCGAAGGAAGACCACACTCGCATAGGTCAAGATGGGGCGGATGCAAGTTTTGTAAAGAGTCACCTTATTTCTAAGGCTCATCTTACTCTTCTTGCATATCATCGGGTAGAGTCGGCGGAGGATCCAGTATGCTCTGTTCCCGACTACTCTGGTGTGCTTGTGGAAGTACAAGCCTCTGTCGAGGGTTACCCCAAGATATTTGACTTCATTAGCCCAGGGGATAACTCGGTCGAATAGCTTGATGGACATAAGTTGGTTGGAGGGGCGGGTATTGGGTGAGAGACAGCTACGAGTGAACATGATGGCTGCACTCTTCTCGGGATTCACCTCAATCTGCCATCTACGGAACCAGTCGCCTAGTTCTTTGACGGCGGTGTTGAGCTGTTTGCAGATTCTGTATCTGCTGGGGTCGCTACTGAATATGGCGGTGTCATCCGCATATATGGCTAGCTGGGTATGGGGGTGCCGTGGCATGTCGCTGGTGAACAGCAAGAAAAGTAGGGGTTCGGTCTCCAAGGCCGCTTCAATATCTCGCATTCTGACAGACGCCTATCTGCTAATTGCGCGAGCTATGGGCGTCGGCGGTATGTGGGGCGCGGAGAGTTGGTATGCTCCGGCGGGCGCTTAAGGGGGCCTGTTAAGGGGGCGCTCTCTATCCGCACCAGCCCTGCTTTCTTTCTTTTCCATAACGCAAGAACGGAGAAAGAATACAATTTCCTGCGGCCCCTCGGGCAGCCTCGGAAGACGCGACAAAACAGCCCACAGCCAGAATTGCTACCACCCCTGATCTAGACTATGCCGCCTTAACTACCTTGAGTTGTGTTCCGGTATCAGTGGCCATGCTCCAGTCTCCCTTTAGAGAGCGACTTTCCAACAGGTGGGCCGTCTGCTTGTTTAGTGAACACATGCAATAATAAAAAGGTTATCTTTTTTTACTATTTATCAATTTTATTTCTAATAAATACGCTCCACTTCATCGTCAGACATGACTTGGTTTTTTAGCGCTCTCAACTTATATGTTTTCTTATTATGCTCATTTCTTTAAGTATTTAATGGACTTATTAAATAAACAGCATAATAAACTTTTCTTTTCTCTGCTATTAAAACATATTTATTTTTCATTATTTCTTTTGAATTTATTATATTAGTACATTAGAAATTTATGTATGTATATATAGAAATTTACTCCGAAAACATTATTTGTCCACAAATAGCTGTCTGATTAAGTCAACATTATCATGCTAATACATTTATAATAAGTAATATATAATAAGTCATGTATTTTGAAATATATTATTCTTTTATATATATATGACTATGTATATATGTGTGTATTTGTATATTTAATTCTTATTTTAGTTGAGTATTTATTTATCTATTGTCTTTTTCCTGCACCACCTACATTACATTACATTACCTGAATTAAATTTCTTTGATTTGGGTTGCTTGAAAGAGATCGCTTTGAGTGATAAGGCCGTCTATTGTGTTGCCTAGAAAATATTGTAAATATGGTCTGTTTTTGTAATTGTATATTTTGGTATGTAATAAAGTATTATCTCTATCTCTACATTAGTATGGATAAACAAACCTCCGCCTTGCTGTTTGGGATAATAAATAGTCGACTTTATATTCTCTTTCTTTTATGCATTTATTAAAGATTTCTTGCTAACCAAGACAATGACTGTAAGTTGTCTTGAGTAATACAAAACTGGCAATCAAAGTTATATTTACTTAATTACACAGCGTAATAGGGCCTTTGTTTGCGTCTTTCAGAATGAGACGCCCTCGGTCTCTTCAAAGTTGTTGAGATAAGACAATCTTTATTTCAATTCAGGATTCTAAGCTTCGCCTAGCCATTTATGTTGTTACTGAAACTGTTTTATTTTTACTGGAGTATAGCAGATATGCTAACAGACTTTTACTCACAGCTTAAGGATGGAAAACGCAAATGACGGTCAATTTCTGCGTTACAGGGACGTACTCAAGCGCCATCTGTCTGTATGTGACATCCCATGCGACGGCTGGTAAAATCTTACTTTGCAAAGAAGGGAGTGGCGTAATTCTATTGATAAGGATGTTGCTGCCTTCGGAACGCAGCGCGTAGATCACTCTGACGAGCAACGCCTTACTAAAAAGGACTGATCAAGACGGCTGTATTGCGCTCCTTGCAGAAGAACTTTTAAAATCAAATTTGGTTTCGCTAGCCAACTGCGCTCGCACAGCCAGACTTGACAAGGTTCGCCGTTGACGAATACGGCAAGGAGGAGGACTGTACTTCTTTAAAATTACCGTGGACATGCAACGCCTCTGTCTCATTTAATTCACATGAATGCCAACAAGTTATTAAAGACCTAAACGAAGCTTTACAACACGTATCCAAATTTTATCAATGCAGGAACTGAGAAAGAATACAATTTCCTAGGGCTGGGCAACCTGTCGTAAGAGGCGATTAAATAACCCACAGCCAGTTGGTAGAGCATTTGCCCGACTGGATTACTACCACCCCTGGTCTGAAGTATGTCGCCATAACAACCTTGAGCTGTGTTTCGGCATTAGTGGCCAGGTTCCAGTCTCCCCTAAGAGAGCAACAGCGCATTTGTATGCAAATCTACATGCTTTCCATCAAGTGGGCCGTTTGCCTGTCTGCTGAACTCCTGCAATAAAAAAAAACTAAACCAATCAATTAAAGTAATTGCCTTCAGCCTTAAAAGTTACATTGATGGATGAACCTTTTGATAGAGTAGACGCCGAGCGTAATCATGGTCTACAATTATGCACATCTAAGATTTGAAAAACATAGCTGAGTCTATAAGAAATTGCTTTTATCCGTTTTATCGTCTTAAGGTCCTTTATGAAGTAAGGCCATTTCTGGCAGTGGATTTACGTGTACGAATCATTAGTCCTGTCGACGTTGAATAACGCTGACACAGTTTATAGACCTCGACTATTAAACAAGACAGATCGATTTCAGATCAGACAGACAGCTTCTGGTTTTTAATACCTCCAAGGAGACATATCGCCATTTCTAAATTAGCATCACGTATTGATAAGGAAAATAAGGCGTATTTTGCATTTGGCTTGCCTTACTTTGCTGTCCTTAAGCATAAAATTGTGATGAGTAGTACACGTGTGAGGCAGTACATTTGTCTCGTACAAAATATTTAATTTTTACTACTTCAATAATTCACGCGTCAAACGCGTCAAATGTAAGAGGAAGAACGGAACGAGGATAACAGTACAATAACGCCTCAACGGATATTTATATGGCATGTACGACTGCTAGTAAAACAAGGTGACCGAGGCCGATCACATGCGATTCTTTACGAACATGCCAAACTAGAAGTTTTGTACGGGACAAATAAGGGAATGACGCAAAGATAGACAATGCTCTCGACAACTAGCGTTTAGTTACATAAATTGACATGCTTTGGAGGTAGCTTCCGTTATGCTGCATCTAAGATATGGAACAATATACCACCACCTTTAAGAAAATTAAATTATTCTATCACTTTTGGCAAGGACTTAAAAAACTACCTCTAGATGAGCAACGGAAGCTAGAAAAGATCAGTGTCAATCTTTCTTATATATTATTTTTATTTTTTTATCTTCTACACTACAGAACTATTCTGTTTATACTTGTAAATATGTATTATGCATTTCATATATCTAAATTAGTATTATAAAATTCCTAATATGCCGTGTCTGTACATTGAAACTATTAAAATAAAATAACTGGGATAGACTATATAAACGATGGAGAACACGATGCATATTTTTTTTTAATTTTAGTCAGTCTTCTTAACAAAAATTACTTGAACTAGCGAAAATCAAAATCAAAATAATTTATTGCATGGTGATACAATTGAAGACGTGAGTGGATGAAGGTGATATGTCGCATATTCGGTTTTATGCTTTTTTTTAGATGAATGTTATAAGTCGATAACAAATGACTACAAACCTTAGACTATAGATATAATGCATATTTAAACAATAAAAAGTTGCTAAAGGTGTTATGTTAAGTTCAGTTTCAAATAAAAGTAAAACTTTTATCTCTATTTACTGAATTGGAATTATGCGACTTATCACCTTCATCCACTCATGTCTTCAATTGGTCTTCTTGTTATATACTGAGCATATGTTTTTGCGGGTTGGGCGTACAATTTTTTACATATTATATTATAAAGGTACATACTTATTTGGTTTTAATTATTTTCACTAATATTTTAATCTTAAAATTATGCCTATATAGCTTTAAATTTACAAATACTATTACTACCATGATTCAGCATTAAACACATGACAAAAACGTTGTCTTATTTCTGTCAAACAACTTCAGAACCCTACATCATCGAACCGCTAGTAATAGAGAAATAATTAAAATTAAGAAAATATAGCAACTCGGAGTAATTCTTAGCTGGCACCGCTCGGAGCGATGAAACAATATTGTATTGTAAGAGAGGGTAGATGGATGGGCTCCTCTCAGAAATTACAAGTTTGATGTTTACTTGATAAATTATTTCTCTTTCGGGTTACGCTCGCTGTGAATACGTATTCAGAAAAAAATCATCTTAATATTTACACTGAAAATTGTTTAGAAAAAACTTTTAGAATCAACTTGAAATAAACGTAGTGGTTATATACGAGTGTGTCAGCAAACGATCAATCAGAGGTACACAACCAATGATCTTAATATGTAAGCTCACTGTACACAACGGTCCAGCCGGGCATGGAAATAGTAGAGCCGGTGTGTACGCTCAATATTAAAATTTATCTATGATCAACACTCGTAGTGTACGGCTAACCGCCAATATTCAAGAGTATACTACCGATTGCAAAGCAAATTTTTAATACAATAATAATAATCGGCAGACATGGTGTAGACAGGGATAATCTCCGGTCAGTGTCACGCCACATTTAGATTGAATTTGTCAAGGGGCCTCTGCGTGTTGGCCTCCCCGTGGCCCCACGCAAGCCCTCCAAAAGTCCGGGCCATTCTTATGGCCCGTGGTCTTGAAAGACATACAGTAATAATCGGCAGACAAACTCACACATTATATATACCCAAACTAAGCAAGTTACGGTTACGGTATGGGTGATCTACAACAGAGCAGTCTGGGGCTGGCCGATAAAATGTTTTGACCTTTGAGGGGGGGATCGTCAGCTGGTGATCAGTCAAACAGGTTTTAACCTAATATTTAATATGTGTAATGTTCACCATGACTGTGTAAAATGTTTTGATTTCTTGAGAGCAAATAAATAATTTATTATAATTATTATTTCTCTTCATGCGGCTCCGGTTGCGTAAATTATAAATCCTTACACCGCGTAATTTTTTCCATTTACCGGAATCAAATATTCATCATGTTCATACCACTCATCTAAAGCATACGTAGGTTAAAATACATTATAATCCCCGATATAAGGGTAGAATCCGAAGGTGAAATCCCAA
This sequence comes from Dendrolimus punctatus, assembly GCA_012273795.1. Lineage (NCBI taxonomy): Eukaryota > Metazoa > Arthropoda > Insecta > Lepidoptera > Lasiocampidae > Dendrolimus > Dendrolimus punctatus. Next base: position 4,922,362 of record CM022535.1, on the reverse strand, counting down.
AGCCGTAAAAATAAATAAACAAATTCACTTTCATATACTCGTAGTACGCAAAAACACGCGTCCATCTATGATTATATAACCTCAATCAAAGGCGTCTATTTAGTGATGAGTAGTACACTCGTGAGCCCGTACACTCTAGACGATACAATAGGCGGCTTTATCGCTCAAAGCGATCTAACCTAAATCAAAAACAAATTTGAATCACACGATGTAGGTGGTGCAGGAAAAAGGCAATGGACACATAAATACTCAAAGCACTGATGCGGTTCTAAATTTGAAAATGTAAAACTTTTTAAGAAAATCGATGTAGCGTTACTACTCACGCCTCAAACGAAAGAGGAATGAGGGAATACGGCTTATGATACAATAGTACAATAACACCTCAACGGATATTGCCATGACAAAGAGGGACAAGAAGACATGTAATAGTACGACTGCTAATAAATTGAGGAGATCGAGGCCAATCACGCCCGATTCTTAACGAAAATTCCCGAACTAGAAGTTTGAAAGGAGTAACTCAGGGAATGACACTCGCCGGTTTCATCGTTTCAATTGTACTGCCGCGGTACAAACCGTACAAATCTCCTCGCCTTATTTACAGTGGTTCAGTACAAAATGTCAGGTTACTCTTACAAACTCATTTTATAATCATGTCCTACCCAACGCTACGTCTATTAAAATCATATCTAAGTACATTAGGAATTTTCTTTAATATTGTATGATATCCTTTTATCTCAATACAAACGAAAGTACAATCGTCCGCTATTATAAAAACCTTTTTGAAAAAAAAAAAAATTACGTTATCTCACTACATTATGTTAAAAAAGAAAAAGCAACAAAGGGCGCCAGGTGTTTTGTAAGGCGCACAACACAGCTGCGATCCGTACTGTCCACAGACATGATACTATCAGTATGTAAAGTATGTATACGTTTCTATTAGGTGATTCAATAAAAAAATAATCTAAAATGGAGACTTGTGCTTGCATTAAAAGACAGTACAGTCAACAAAAAATTAATTTAATAATATATAATAATTGTAAATTGATACAAAAACCTGAATATTTCTTTACCAAGACAATGTAATTATCCTTACCGAGAATAACAACGGTTATAATAACGTTTTTTGTAATGAAGATGTTTATGTTATGGAATAACCAAAATCTAATAAATTACCGCACTTAAAACACTTAAACGCAATTATAAAGTAGTTTTATTATAAAGTCGTTTATTAAGTATAAGTTTTTAGCATTTCTTTCTTTCTTCCAATATATCTTTATAAATTATGGGCAAAAATAATATTTCCTTACTAAGTAGATTGCTTATTAAACTTATATTATAAAAAACGGTGTGCGTCTCGGGAAGCCCGATAGAAGTGATAACTTAAACTAATCTAACGTGAGAGAAGGGGAAGTCAAACAGACTGGAGCCGTAACGCGTTACGTAACGAAGCGGTTTACCCTCCCATAAGAAGTTATCACCTCAAAAAACTTACATCTACTATATTTTTAAGTGTATCAATATGATTTCGCACACTGGCATAACTACTCTGTGCCATGCCAGGCCGCCAGCGCGCCTCTCATATGAAACGAATATCGAATAAAGACGTGGAAAACGTAACATGGAGGCAGGCGGACAGGGAACATTTCTGACTGTATCAACTATTATCATATAGGGTTGTTATTGCGCATTATAAATACCAAATAAAGATTATTATTTACAAATGAAATGGTCGTTTTAGGGCGCGTTCCCACTATGTCGTGACGACAGATCGTAATGTAGTTTTAAGTGTCGTGGCTTATATGTTCACAATTAGAACGATTTACTGTCGTCTGCGACATTTTTTGCAGTGACGATAGATTTTAATGACAGTGGAAACGGCTAGCACGACAGTCGTAAAACGATAAAAGATCGTTAAACATTTTTGACGACAAACAGTCGTTATAATGGGAACAGCTAGAGACGACAGTCGTCCAAAGATGAATTAATCGTTACAACATAGTGGGAATGCGCCCTCAGTATTACGCCAAAAGAAAGGTTTGCGCTGAAAATCAGCGTTGTGTTGGATATAATGTCGGCACACCAATAAGTTGAGTGAAAACCTTGTTTGCTGAAAATACGGAGAATAGATTCTCGAAATATTTTATTTTTAAGATACATGTAAGCAATGTCAGTACGCCGTTATTTCTTCAAACATTTTTTCTTTCTACACCTATTATAATAATGGGTACGTATTTGAATAGTATATGTATGGTTTCATTTCAATATCTTTTAAAGTTCAGAGACGATAATAAATATTATTGTCCTGCAAGTTGTCAAGTCCTGGACGAATTTAACTCTGATTTTTAAATACCTGGACTGAAATGACAGGCTAGGATTTGACTTTTTTAATTAATAAGTAATTTGTGTGAGTTAAATTAATAACTCACCACTGTGAGTTTAATCCTACAGAATTTCTCTAGAACTCAACTTACAGTAAACCAAATAAATTACTGCGCTTAAAACCGTTAAAACGTAGTTTTATTATGTATTGAAGTCGCGAAAACTGAAGAAAATATTACAGTAACGAGTTGCTCCAAACTTGCAACATAATAAAAGAAATCGATCGCAGCTGTCATTTTAATATAGGTAATTAAAAATCAGAGTGTAGTCGAATGTATGTATGGAAGTATAGATGTATGGATTTATGTTTGTTACTCTTTCACTCAAAAACTACAGAATGGATTTTGATGAAACTGTACAGTAATATAGCTTACACATCAGAATAACGCATGGGCCATAATTTATAAAGATATAGTGTGAATTATCCAAAATAAAACGATTTTCCTTCACCGCAATTTACCAAGTATGTTAGAGATATTTCATCCTTTTGTTTGACCCTAACGATCGATACAATAAAATTACAATAAAACTTCACAGATTTTAGTCGGTTCGATTCCCGGGTGAAGCAAGAGAATTTTCGAAAATCTTTGAATGCAGTTTTATTTCTTTAAAAAAATAAAGAATTGTTTCTTTCGAGTTAAATTTGCTATAATTATTATTTAGATTGCTTTCCCTCCAGGTGGCATTAAATAATTCCATCCTGTATATAACAATATTGTTGTTGACACGAAAAAGGACTACGACCAAAATAACTTACAAGAACATAATCATTATTAACACTAAGAGTAAAGTTTAAAATAAATAGAGAAGCAACACTACCTGGCATTAATTAACGGGATTATTTGAGTTAATGCATTATGTTAATTGTGCCGAGCGTTGGCAACACTATATGCCTAGCGACCACCATCATTCAGGGCTGAAAATGAATAATTTGTTGGATGTTCCGTTCAGGAACGGAGTATGCCGCCATAACAACTTTGAGTTGCGTTCCGGCATTAGTGACCAGGGTCCAGTCTCTCTTTAGAGAGCAGCAGCGCATCTGTAGCACATTTGGTGTTGCAAATGTCTATAGGTGATGGTAACCGCTTTCCGTCAAGTGGGCCGTCTGCCTGTCTGCTGAACTCCTGCAATAAAAATAAATAAAAAATGTTCAAGTGAATTTAATTTCGTCGATGTTACCATGGTGTTGTTGATGAGTCTCCTGTTTCCAACGCCCACAGACATCGCTGACCACTTTTATGTTTATAAAGGGTTCACTTGATAGCAAGTGGCTACCGTCGCCCATGGAAATCTCCAACACTAAGGGGAGTCAATGCGTTGCCTACCTCGTTGAAACTTTAGATATCTGTTTACGCTCTTTTTGAAGAGCCCCATATTGCAGCTCTCTGGGGACCACGGGCGGGATCTCATTCCATAGCTAGTTCAGGTATGACATAAAGGAGCGAGCGCCACGTACAGTGGATAACTCCCAGGTGTCAAGGAAGTGTGGATGAACTCCCAGTTCCCACTTTCCATCAAGTGGATAATTTTGTTATACCCACACACTATTTTTACAACTAATTGCACTATTTAACGATGTTTAAAATGTATGGTCGATATTTTAATCATCAGATCAGCAAATTATAACCCGACTAAATTTATAAGTGTTTTTTCTAACAAAACGACTGTACCAAAATTTATCAAAACGACTCATTGACTCTTCAGGTGATCAGAAGGTTGGTGCCTACCTCAGGCAACAGATCAGTATGGTGATCCAGCGAGGAAACGTAGCCAGCTTTCTGGGCAGTTACCTATAGAAAACGGCAATCTAGGCTCAGTATTCTACTTATAGTCTTAAGGGTCTATGGGTTGTGGTTGCGCCGAGGAACACCTCCTTGTAAAGTCTTCCTCCCCATGCTCACCATCAAGAATAGAATATACTTTTAAGTGAAGAATGCGCAACACAAGAAACATGCAGTAAGTGTCAAGTGCTGTCTCCTCAATAAAAATACGTGAATTGTTGGAACACATTAAATAAATATATTATTATAATTTCATTTAATGATCAGAACCATAATCCTAGTCAGAGTGTGAATCTCCGGGGGACGAGTGCAGTGTGGCGGCGGACTGGTGGCGAGGTAAGTCGTTCCTTGCTTTTTCTTCCACGTCCTTTTGCCTTCTCCCGGCCATTGCATCGCGCCAGTAGGTAGATAGTTTTCTTTTATTATATTAGATTATTTATAACATCTGATTTGGCCTTTTGGGGTTTTTATAGTGAAATTCTTTAATAAGTTTATTTCAGTATTTATTTAATCAGTATTACTGACATTATTTATATAATTTTGTTTGTGAAAATATAATTTTAACACTGATGTGTCAGTTCGCAAAATCCTGTGTCAGTCACCTTGTACTTATTAGGCTTATGTTTTATTTATTCTTAAAGTCCACCAGCCCTAGATCAGAATTATGATCTATCCGCCAAATGCACTCAGTTACGTAAGCCGCTGGTAAGTGGCTTGCGGTTTGCCTCGATACGCCGCACTGCAGTTTCCATCTCAATATTATATTATGCATATTCAATAACATGTTCTTATATAGGGATACCGTATAATCACATTCGTTTCCTACAAGGTAAATAGGTGCTTATGGCCTTACTTATAATCGTTTGTTAACTTTTAAGAAACTGCTAAGCAACTGATTAACGAAAATCTTACCCATAATCTCCTCTAAAGGGTAAGGGGAGGTGGTAAAGTAATTCATAAATAACTGTCAAAAATAACCGACATCGAGAGGTACTTTAAGTGACTGCTAAGAGGCAAGATGGCAAGTTTTATTTGAAACAGTCATTCATTAGGGGCCCAAGAGTCTCTTATTTAAGAGATGGTTAATCCTTTCTTAAAGAGATTATTATAAGTTAGGCCCCTAGTATCCTGCACTCTAGCACTGATTTTGTCTATTTATATTAAATGTTAAATTGTTACTATTTTGTTCAATGTTTGGAAGGCCTGTGACAACGGTACCTTATTAAGTAAGTTGGTCCTGCCGTATGGTACTACTAACATATATATATAATTTTTTAAAACTAATTTATTCATTTTTTTCCCTTTAATCCAGTTTAGAACAAGCTATAACTTATTATTAAAACCATCTAGTGGAATTTCTAGAATTATCGATTGTAGCGCCATCTATCGGACAGGGTATGCGATATTTTGATATTGTATTCCAGAATCCAGAGAGGCTCCTCTATTTTATATATAGTGTATTATCAATGTGTGCAAGTGTTCTGTGTAAATCGGAAGAGTAACACATTAAAGTGATTTATAACTTGTTATGCTGTGTCTCATTTCTGGACATTTTCAAATTAACTTGGTATATATACTGGGTAGAGTGAGTATATACAAATCTTGAATATGTGGTCTCGAAATTATATTACATTCAATCACACATTGGCAGCTGTAGACAAAACGTGGATGAATCTTAAAATATTCGCGAAATTAATGAACCCCGAACATTCCTTCCGTGGAATGCCTGCTCGTAGTCAACTGGAAATTTCTTTTGTAAGGGGATCACGTTAAAATTTCATTTCGAAATGAGATAGATATTTCGAAAGTAATATTGTGTAAATGTGAAATTCGTCTTTTGATGAAATTATCTCTCTATTGTAAAACATATCCATAATATTAAAACATTTTGAACATGCCGTTTCTGTGATATGTGTGGTGTTACAAGAATGGGTAAGGTGAAAAATGAGTACATAAGGGGAACATGAAAGTTGCACCCCTCACTGAAAAATTGAGGGGAAGAAGATTAAGTTGGTATTGACGTATGATGAGGGGGGATGAAAGTCACGTGACAAAAATAATGTTAAACTACAAGATGGATGGGTACAAATGTAAATGTAGCTCAAAAAGAGATGGATGGATTGTGTGAAGGATGATATGGTGATTGTGGTGTGACAGAAGATGTATTGTATGTCAGAAGAGAGGAGTGTGGAAGAAATAGACATATTGTGCCGACCCCAAATAATTGGGATATGGCGAAAGAAAAGAGATTTAAGAAAAACCAAGTGGAATGGACTATATAAACGATGATTAGGTTGATTTAGATTCGGTTTCACTGATCGTCAGGTAATTCTTAGACTTGATTGAACTCTGCTCTAGTTTTTATCCTCGGAATCCGGCGGAGATTTTAATTTTTCTTGTTTTTATGCATCCGAACAACATCAATTGTTCGGATGCATAAAAATTGCTTAAGTTTCCACTAAAACGATAAATAACATTCCTTATTTAAATGCTGCGATACTTTTTGTCCGGGAACCCCGCGGGAATTTCAAGTCATTCAACAAAAAAAGTCAGTCAACAAACATGCGATTCTTGGCATGGTAAATTTCGTAAACTAAGTTTCAATTGCCCGGGGATAGTGTATACTCAATGTCCCCTAAGGGGGTGCCGCCATGGACACGTCTCCGTCCAGGTAGCGGTATAAGGGGATGCGCCCCGGGGCTTCGAGCGGCTACTGTCACATTCCACCTTCACTCCGTGACAGTGATGTCCCACCTATCTACTCCAAATCCTTGTATTCCTTCCCCTTATTTCCAAACCTCTTCCCCAAATACCCCTCCCTTCCGACGACAACCGCCAGCTTCAAGCTCTGCTCCACTAGTCGTAGTCGGTCGGTAGAGTTGGAAAACCCTGTGGACGGCGTACGGTGGAAGCGACTCAACCGCAGCTATAGCAATGGCTCTCGCGGAAACGCGGGACTCTGACCTTCAAATTGCGGACTGTCAGCCTTCACCTCAATGCCACCAGTGTGGCGCGCTTGACACGGCGTTTCATACGCTAGTCGAGTGCGCAGCCTGGGTACCACAGAGGTTTGGGCTCGAGACAATAGTAGGTCCGATATGGAGAGAAATAGAATTGCGCTTACTCATGCGCCCCCACGTGGGCGCCGGCTTCAGCCGGGAGCTCGGAGGCGCAGATATGCATGTGATTTCTCTCCCTTAATAATACCACTTCAGGGGCCCTCTAGCATCAAGGGAGCAGAGGAGTCTTCACCCCTGTCGTCGAAGTGAGTTAGCTCTTCGCTATCGCATCGGTGTGGACGTAACGTACGTTCGGCGTACGTTCTGAGTCTCATACCTTTCCTGCCATAAGCGCGGGGCATCGAAGGAGGGTGTTGTTTTAGTGGGTATTAGCCATTGTACGTCAATGGTTCGAGTCTCCACACAAGCTGATTAATTACTGTTTGGATTGCCTTTAATGGAATGCCTCCATAATTGATAACGGTCTAATCCCTTGCAAAAGACCCAGTATGTGCGTAAATAGCATTTCTCACGCCTGAAAAAAAAATTGGCTGGGCATAACTACGTTCTAAGTCTCAGCCTTTCTTACAAAAAGCGCGGGGCACATGGGAGGAGGGTGGTTTTAGTGGGTATTGGTTGCTGCCCGTGCAGCTTCTCTAAGTCACTACACATGCTAGTCAATACTGCGGGCGGGGTACGACGAGAAATTAAGTAACCCCCTCGCATGCGACACCGGTTTAATCTCTTGCAAAGGAACCCAGTATTGTGCGTAAATTGCATTTCCCCCGCCTTAAAAAAATACTCCATTTAGATGTGTAGTTTAAAGTATCCACAGTTTAAATACATTCCTTTACTCAACGTGAATTCACAAAGAACAACACAACAAGTAAAGTGATTTTTCAAAGCAAACAGAGTATGTAGTTTGAGTGTAAAGTTATTACGGGCTCGCGGAAAGTACCGGCAGCTCGTTAAGCCGCACTTCAGTAAGTGCATGTAAACCTTCTTGTTGGAAATGTTTTCAGAAATATTTATAAGTACGGACATTTGTACCTTTAGCGCAACTGCAGTTGTTTTTATTGCTCAAGCTCAGCAGACAGGCTTACGTTCCAACTAAGATAGAAATTGGTTACCATCGCCTATGGACATTAGCAATACCAGAGGCGCTGCCAATGCGCTGCCGGCCTTGAAGCATAAACTAGAACCTGGCCACTGATGCCGAAGTTGTTATGGCGACATACTCTAGAGCAGGGGTGGTAGCCATCCAGTCGGGTGAATGCTCTACCACCGGCTGTGGGTGCGGCCAGGCGGCCTGTCGTAAGAGGCGATAAAAAAAATACCAGTCAGGGGGTAGGGTTTTACGCATCTAGGTGGCTACCCCTGGTCAAGAGTATGCCGCCATAACAACTTTGAGTTGTACTCCGGCATTAGTGGCAAGGTTCGTCTCCCCTCAAGAGAGCGGCAGCACATTGGTAGATGATGTTACAAATGTACCATAGGCGATGGTAGCCGCTTTTCATCAAGTGGTTCATCTGCCTGTCTGCTGAAGTAATGCGATAAACAAAATCGCGCGGGTCAATGCTCTCCTGTCAATTTTCAAAATGTATTGTTTTTTAAACAAGTAATTTTAACTTTTTAATTGAAATATTCATCATCGTAACATTCTTTAATATGCAAATTTAGTCTCATTCCAATTTAAAGTTAAATTTGATGAAAACACGATTGTACTAATACAATGAGAAACCTTAATCTCTTTCTTAGTTGGCACGAGTTTTCAAAGTCACAAGTTCAAATCTTACCGAGACCCATACCACGGGTTTATATACCTAACTAACATATTCACTTCTGGTGTTATCTTACCAGCTGTTGATTTGTGAATTAATATCGGCTAAAAGTCTTTTAACCGAAAGACTTGGAGCTTATATCTTAGGTATATATAAAAATGAATGTTTGTCTGTATGTCTTTTATAGAATCGTAAACTACACATTTGATCATATGATGTTCTTTAGCAAAGTTGTTGTGCATGAGTCAGGGAAGGTTTCTGAGTTGGTTCACGATTGGACCCGGCAGGTGGCGCTGCTGTCGGCATATCGATTGAAGCTTTTCCGGGTAGGACGACGTCTGCCGAGACAACAAGTTCAATATAAAAATAAAAAAAAACCGCGCTTAAAACCGTTAAAAGGTAGCTTTATTACCCATGCACGTAAGAGGAAGTTCAGTAAAGTAAAGCATAAGACGTATAAATTGAGCAATACTGTGTGGTTTCCACCCGTATTGGCCTCGGGGGCCGCCAGAGGATTATTTGCTCCCCGGCTCTCTTGGCCTCGCACAACGAGAGAGAAAATTCAAAGTTAATCCGGCGACGGATTGCTTTTCTATTTAAAGTAGGGCTGACAGGGCAGATTATTTTGTGAAACTCATTTGTCTTTACTATTCAACTGAGGGGTTCCCGCAGATTTGTTCACGGGTTTGCATCTAATCGATTTTATAGGCCATACATGTAGCTTATGCTTAATAAAACCCAGGTGAGGCCGCATATAGAATACTGCTTACATTTTTAGTCTGGAGCACCTGCTTACCAACTTAATCACCTGGACTGTATTCAACGTACAGCCGTTCGCCTTGTTGATGATCCCATATTCACAGACGGTCTAGATACGCATGGCCTTAGGAGAGACTTCGGGTCTCTCTGCGTATTCTACCGACTGTGTAACGGGGCGTGTTTCAAGGAACTGTTTAGAATGGTGCCTTCGTCCTCTTTCTACCATCGCACCGCTCGCTATCGATTGGAATTTTGTCCCCACTTCTCCGAGCCGTTTCGCTCATGTACGCAACGGACTTGTAGATCGTTTTTCCTGTGTACCGTGGGGATTTGGAATAAGCTCCCAGCCGCGGTTTTCCCACAGCGCTAGGCTATAGAGTTTTTAAAAAAGAGTGTCATAAAATTTCTTTGCGGCCGGCAGCGCGTTGGTGACGTCTCTGACGTTGCAAACGGCGACGGTATCCAGTTTCCATCAGGTAGGCCGTCAGCATGTCTGCTGTACTTCAGCTATAAAAAAAGATACATTTTTTAAGTGAACACTTTTTAACCACGTTCACTATTAGTATAGACAGAAAGCACTAAACTCACGTCACCGTCACGCTCAGATACAAAAAAATTATCAGTGCAGGAATGGAGAAAGAATACAATTTTCTGCCCATCTAGATGGCTACCGCCCCTGGTCTGGAGTATGCCGCCATAACAACCTTGTGTTCTGGTATTAGTGGCTAGATTCCAGTATCCCTGAGAAAGAAGAAAGAAAGCAGCAGGGCATTTGTAGCACCTTCGATGTTTGCAAATGTCCTTAGGCGATGGTAATCATTTTCCATCAGGTGGTCCTTGTGCCTTTCCGCTAAGCTCATTTAAGAGCAAAAATTATGGACCAATTATTTTATTAATTAATTTAAAAATTAAGTTGTAATTACTTAACAAAACATGAATCGACAAAGGAACTGTCAGAGCAAAGGAAAACCTGAAAATTAGTAACGTGTTTCTTACAACGAGATTAATAAAGACGTAACCTAAAAATGTGATATTTGTTTTTCCTCTCGAAAAAGGCCTATTTACACGAAGTCATAAGCTTTGGGGTTTGTTTGTTAAAGAAACGTTCTGTGCCTGGAGCGTAATAATTGAGGGTAGTTCGACGGATATTACACCGGCCTTGGCCCGAAACCAAGTTGACAGGAAGGTGAAATCTTTATATAGTCTAATTCGTATGTAGAATTCTGAATGTTTCCGAACGCGTAAGTGATTATTATTGTTACGTGCGAGCGGGGGTACGCACTTATGGATTGGAAGAAAATACCAGTTTTTAATTTAAAAGCTTTTATTGACTTACACAGCCGCACATAGTACCTCTCTGCAGGTTTGCCCCTATACGCACGACCAACGATGCACAGTCCTGTCGATAAGTTGTCACAGCCTCAATACCGTCGCCGATATTGCGCGGACCACCTCCAATATTATCGCGTGTAGCTCGCTTCCGATTCGTCTCTCGAACTACGCTACACACCGCCTTCACGTATCTGTCCACCAAACTTGTCACTAAATTCACCACTTAGTTCGTCTCTGTCCTCTATTAACCTTCTCTAAAAACTCTTTAGTGTCGCACTTGTCGTTTCACCGTCTTGTACTGAACTCAACTTTAAACTGCCCGGTACGCGCGCCGTACGCTGTTTATACACCCGTGAGAATTTTCTAGAACCCCTCTATCTATCTCTGTCTTTTCTTTCCCGAACCTTCTGTTTGGGAACTTTCGTTTATACATCTATCCCTTTCTAACATCTATCTATCTCTTTCTTTCTTTCGTCGTCTATCTCTTTTTAACATCTATCTATCTCTTTCTTTCGTTTATCGTCTATTCTTTTCTGAATATATCCGTCCTTGTCTTTTCCTTCCAGAAATTTCTAGTTCTTTCTAAAAGTTCTATAACTGATTTACGCTGCAGGGCAGTTCCACCCTCGGTTGCCACATTATTATAGATTAGTGAAGCGTGTATCCGAACGGAGAGTGTTGTACGAGAGTGAGAAGAATAGATGATGAATGAAAGAAAAGATAAACAATACACGATGGGATGAAAGAAAAAGATCAATCGGATGAAAGCATGGTTTTACAATGATGTAGTACGTAGTAGTAGACGTGTTTTGGAAAATGTAAGATGTAAAGATATGTAGGCTCACGCCGGGCGAATGATACCGAAAATAACACAATAATAATCTGAAAAATTGTAATTAAAGTTTATTACAATAGAATTATTACAATTACAGTATTAAATATTGCACACTAATACACAGAAATATTAGGACAACTCCAAGATTTGCATCCACGCTTGTCAGGTGTCAAACAGCAATTGCCCTCCAAGAATACTGCGATTACAATATATGATGTGCTGCCTCCTAATAAATATCCCGATTCCAGCGCCAACAAAGAATCTAAATAACCCACTCAAACACAAAAAATCTTGAAAATCGGTTCAGGAGATTAGGGGGATCTTAGAACCCGATCCCAGCGCCACATGCCTGTTCCAATTGTGAATCTAAAGACTTCAAATAGTTGTTACAATAAATTTATTACTCTATAGGTATACTTTACATAAGTATATTTATCTACAATCTATAATTTGTCTACAGAAGTAGATATATTTTTACCTGTTTTGATAAAAATTCAATCAAATCAAAAATTTTCATGTGTGATAATTTGATGGAGATTTGGTGAACTTTTTTCTTAACTTCAAATAACTATAAAAAAATTAAGAAAAAACTGCGTTACGTCTCATATCATGCAGATTTACGATATTTTCTTGGTAAATTATTGATCAATAAATATCAAAGAAAAAATGTTTCGTTTGCACATCACTTGGCCTTTTGCGGCAAGAGGAGCCTTAACCTTAACATGTGTCTAACCTATCATTAATGAGTATCGTCCCACACCTATCATTAGTGAATAAAATAATATTTGTATAACAAAAGCAAAGTCTGTTCTTGTGTTTAACCAGTCTCTTTGTAATTGAATGCAATGCGTATTTAAATCATGAACATTAATGAAATAATTGAAGAAGCCGTATACTCGATACATAATTAATTGGTTGCAAATTGGATTCGTCTCGATTGTAAAAATTAATTTCTTCGTTTTATTTTACACGACTTTCAGCTTTTCGGGCTTATTTTTTGCTCGTTTAGTTAATCAAATAATAAAGAGAAGTAACCGTATAATATAACACAGTGTTTTTCAATCTTTTTTAATACGCGACCCTTTTACAGGTTGAAAAATTTTGGCGACCCCCTTGAGCCGTAGACAGACAAAAAGTTAGTAATTTAAATGTCGTTTCAGTCTTTCCCTATTTTGTTAACTATGTATGTATGTATGTATTCATTATTACGATCTATAACTCTGCAACAAGCTGCTGAGCTTAGAAAGTAACTAAGTATGAGGTATAAACTTTAATTGCAGTTTCCCTTTTGCCGGCGACCCCCCGGGCAAGGTTCTGCGACCCCCCTAGGGGTCGCGACCCACAGGTTGTAAAACACTGATATAACACAACATCTCTGTATGTGCATTACGCCATAAATATATTCTTTTCTCTACACGTGGTTGTGCCAAGGGTAAATTTTAAGGTCCTTCCCCCACCTCCTCTATAGCACACCACGTAGCGGCGGTTGTATATTATTTGCCCTACCTCCTGGACTGGTGCGGCCTTCGATAATATAACCCAGGAACAGTGGACGGCAGGACAATCAGATCAATCGTTGCATCCCATTGATCACATGACGGAAAATTTGGTCCCTGACCTTAACCTCCCGGAACTGCACTTCTCCCAATTCAGCAAGCCTGGAGACGTCTGGCAGTGATCGTTGAGGTTGAAAGTTTTTTTTGTCACACAAATTATGGTTCAATCAATAAAAAAACATTACATACACTACCATGTATTTGACACACACACTCTTTTGTTTATTACGAAAGTCAAATTAACAGTTTACCCTTAGCCAAATCTGTGATTATAGAAATATAGTTTTTGACAACAGAACCTTAATAATGTATTTTAAATTAATTATAATGGTCATTTATTGTTCAAATATCTGTAAAATTATTGTTAACACCATTTATCATATCATAATATGACAAAGCCGAAATTTAACTAAAAGTGTATCTTGCAACAACCGATACGCTTGGAGCTTTTGTTTGTGTTCACAAGTCCGGGGCGCAAATTCGACCTTGATTGTGTTTTGACAAGCTTTTGTGTAACTAATACCCTTTGTTTGAGCATTCTTGATTGTTGTATGAAAGCATTAATTTGGGATGAGTAAAAGTAAGTATGCAGTAAAAAGAAAGTATGATGATATTTAACTACGTCGTTTCATACGGCTTTGTACTTGTAAAGGAGATGGAAAGCTTTCATATATTTCTGGGAATTTGGGCTAAGATTGAAAAAGATGAGAGTGAGTTTGAGATTTATTTTTATAACATTAATATTTTTATAACTGCTGTGGGTTTAGTTATTTTGAATGAAATAACCATATGGTGTAATCATATTATTGTTTATTGATATGCATCGACCGAAAATCGATTATGCTAATCGATAACTTATGTTATTTGCGACCTTATTCAAGCTTTCTCGATTTTCAGATAGAATTTAGGGATGATGAGCATACGACACAAATAAATAACTCTCACTGAGGGTTATATTTTGGCGCTGTTTCTGCAACCGAACCTTCCCATTACAGAGGCTTGAATTGAAGCCACATTAATTGAAATAATAAAAAATATCGATATCGATTACCTGGTATGTGATGTCACATCACTAGCCGAGTGAAATGTTAGATCTGCTTTTCACTAAATTAAAAACCAAATTAAAAAGTATCTTGCTAAAAAAGGGATACTACACTATTGAAGAATACTTAAATGACAAAAATTCATTTACATAGCAGCTCGCTCCAACCTCTTATATTATATTTTGTATAACGTTTTTATCTTGCCAAGCTTGTAAAGAATTTACGGAGATATGTTGCAGCATAAGTTTTTACTATCGGACAACCAAACCGATTTGCCACCGTTACATGGTGGAAACACCACCAGTCAGAACCAAGCGTTTCGCTTCATCTTTTCTGGTGCGCACTGCCGAAGAGTGGAATAATTTGCCGGAGTCTGTTTTTCCTGACAAATACAATCTTGAAGTCTTCAAGTCACGAATGTAGAAAGTATTGTAATCTAAGATCTGGCTTAAAGACCCAGCCGTAAAGCTAAAAAAACCTTGCAAACTGTAGACACTAAACTAATCTGATAATGTTAACTATTTATTTTATAAAACAAGAAACATCGACAACTCGTAAGTCTATAGACATCTTAATTTTATGTTCGGCCTCCAATTTCGTTGGGTTGAGTTTTTATCGTTCTTCCCACACCGTTACATGTGCGTAGCCCTTTCTAATAGAGATATAAAACATTTGCAGAGATAAGATATTGCGGTATAGGTGGTGATTCTGCGGCGATGAATAAATTTAAAACTTGGCTAAGTGCGTCTCAAACCCAACAAGCGAAGGCAGAAGTGGGAAACGTCCGCTATCTTTATCATTTGGTTATTGAATTCTCAACAAAGCATTCAATTGATAATATTATTTCTGATGTGGTTATTTCGTTTTGATTCGTTATTTCGTTTGCAACCCATTTTATACCTTTTGCGGCAACAGGAGCCTTAACGGACCTTATTTGAGAATTAATTTTTGATAAGAGTAACTTTCAAGATCTATTGTTTATTGTCACCTCATACTTTAAAAGAGTTCCACAGCCATTTTAGCAAAAACAGAAAATCATTTCCAGTTTTCGGTCTGTTGTGTATGTCATCATCATTATCGGACTGTTGGGCATATGTATATTTAAATCTGAAATCAGACATAAATTAAAATAACTCATTGGCTCCTAATTTTATTTATTATTAATAATTTATTTTTATGAAACATATATTATAGTAATGTATAATATAAATTTAACTAAGAATAAACTAATTAAAATTAAACTATAAAATCTAATTGATGATGATGATTGATTAAGTTTAAAAAATAAGTTTTAAATGTTTAAATTGATCTAATATCAAACAGTTTATTTTATTTTAATGTACTGCTATTACATACATTATTACATCTAAGCATAGCTAACTTCTTAATACAAAAACTCAACTTTTAGAACGAGCCAATTACCATTCAATTAAAAAGTCAAGTCAACTCAACTGACAGTGACTGTTACGATATTGACACTTTATGAAACAAAACAAAAGAAAAGTTATAAAATTATAGGTAAATATTTCAAATTATCCGACAATAATAAGACGTTGATTAAAATGTCTATTTTTTTAATTTTAACAATAACGGCGACTGATGGCGCCAATTGCGATTGCAGAGTGTGTTAGGTTTTTTGTAGGACGATTTTTTTAATATTCTTTTTTAAGACAAAATCTGCAACTGTAAGCCTTGGTTTACAATGTAATGACGTTCACGATTCAATCTCGCTCAGGTTTCGCTCCGTTCCCGATCCAGTCACTTATGTGACAAAATTTGTAAACAAGAATAATTAGAAAAATATGTATGTATACCGCCTTCAATATATTAATACTGCCTTATTCCTGTCACAAATTATCTGTAAAATATAAGTTTTTATGCAAAATATTCTTACTATCGTATCGTTCTAGTTTTGATCCGATATCGCGCCGGAACCGGTTCGGCAACAATAATATTTGATTGATAGCTGATTCCTATGTATTACCGTTCATTCTATAAATAAGCAACACACAACTTTTTTTGACAAGACAAGAGCTATGAATGTCAAAGAAGCAAGTGAGCTGTGTAAGAATAAGCCTGTATGGCGCTCTGTTGTTCGTGCCTACCCCGCAAAGGACCTGGCGTGAAGTTATGTATGTATGTAACTTTTTTTTATCATGTATAGGTTCGCGTTTGGCCATTATCTCGCTCGATTTGAGCGAAGATATGGTCTATGATCGAACACGCTTACCTAAAAGATACCTATTCACGAGACTTGAAGACACCCAGGTTGTAGGTTTCCGGAAAAACAGACTCCGGCAGTGTATTCCACTCCTTTACGTTCCTATTTTGTTACAATTCAACCGATGGTAAGGCAAGTGAATGAATAGTAAGACATAGGAACCGGTGATGAAGCTTCAAAAACTAACAGCAAACGTATAGTAGTATACACAGCAAGTGTGAATCAAGCTTAACTAATAAATGTTACAGTTATTGAGTAGCATAGTTGTTCTTAGTTGTCGTGTTTCTTTTTAAAGTTAATAATTAGTTTTGTTATGTACCCTCTTTTTTTTTTCTTAATTGAATAGTAATGTTATATTTATTATTTATTGTCTGGAGTTGTTGTCTATAATTTACAATAATTTAGTTACAATATGTATCCTTTGTATAACGTGATAATTGTGTAGATTTATAATTCAAAATGTCTCAATTGTTAATAGACGTAATTCTTACATTTCGTTTTTATGTTGGCAGAAGCGACAGAGTTGTACTGTGTTCGGTTTGTTTTATTACATGTAAAACTTCAAATATAATATCTAATATATAAAACTCTCGTGTCACAGTTTTCGTTGCCATACTCCTCCGAAACGGCTTGACCGATTTCGATGAAATTTTTTGTGCTTATCCGGTATCTATGAGAATCGGCCAACATCTATTTTTCATCCCCCTAAATGTTAGGGGTAGTCCACCCCTAAATTTTTTTATTTATTTTTTAGACAAAATTTTTAATTTCTATTTTTTTATGATACAACATACAAAAATACATACAACCCTAGATTTTCAACCCTCTACGATCAACCCCTATTTTTTACCGGGCAGGACGACGTCTGCCGGGACAGCTAGTATTGTATAAAATATTATCTGGAATTTCTAAACAGTAATGTATTCAATTCTTTTCATGCATAACCCTTTAATTAAAATAGTTTATCAATGACTGCAATCCCCTATTGGTTTTGCGAATATGCTGAGTGTCATATAACGTTAAATTATTGGAGGGATGCCGAGTTCTAAAAATGCTTGTCAAGTATTCAAAGTTAGTGTTTCAAATATGTTAATACCTTAAGGTTCTTTGATGATAAAGTATTGGACCAGTTGCTGTTATTATATTACCAAAAACCCTTCTGAGTTCTTGGAAGTACTACATAAAACATAAGGAAATTTTTGTATGAATAAACATAAGTACATTTCGAAGAAAATAGCTTGTCCGACGGTACCCCGTAGGGTCTACATAAAAACACGGAATGCTCACTGTCGAGTTTCTACATCGCAACTTTGCCCATTCAATATCCTCCAACTATATTGTTTGCGTTTGAATGTCATGCAACATTGCCCACGGACAAGATTGTTTCTCCTTGAGTTTTGGTGGAACGTAGTTTTTGGAGGTCAAATTTTATTTTTATTTAAAATTATTCTTTTGGTACTCACGTCTTTTTAATACGAGATTGTGATGGAGACGAGGATTTTTGGGCCAAAATGTAATGAGTTGAGATATGATTTAATATAAAGCGTTATGTTTATCTATTACAAAATGGAAACCATTAGTCATTTTTACTTTTTGGAAGATGAGAAATCTCAGAAACAAGGTCGCAAATAAAATAAGTAGTCGATTCGTAAGATCGACTTTTGTAAATATGTTTAAAAAAATAATAATATGAAAACATTTAAATCACATGATAATTCAAAATAACTAAACCTACTATAATTATAAAAAGCATCAACTTAATAAAAATAAATCTTAAAACCACTCTCATCTTTTTATAATCTTGGCCCAAGAATGAATAAAAGCGTAGTCTTCTTATTAAAAAAAATAAATATATAGTATTTTACGATGATTAATTTAAAACATTTTCTATTTTAATATCTTATTTTATATAATAGCGGTCGCCCAATGGTCGAAATTCCACCATAATTTATTTAAATTATTCTGTTGTCAAAGACTATACTTCTATATTCACAGATTTCGCCAAAGCTATACTGTTAATTTGACTTGAATAATAAACAAAAGAGTATATATGCGTGTGTGTGCCAATACATGGTAGTATGTGTAATGTTTTTTTATTGATATAGGACCGCTTGCATAACGATCGCCTTTAAATAAAATTAGTTAATCATATTAAACTGCCTAAATACTAGGGTGGTCGTTAAAAATTAAATTTCTTGCGACGCCCCCTAAAAAGCTTCCTTTTAATGAAAAAACACTGGGTTTTTTTATATTTTTTTCAAGTCAAGACAACACGTGCCTCAAGATGATTCAAGTTAATTTTTGGGTAATATCATGTTTTTTCAGGAAACTTCTTCATACTTAGAAGTAATAATTATTTTAAGATTGGAAAAGTTTTAACAATGAAATACCTTCCGTATTATTCTCAGAGATGAATTTCAAATTATAGTTTCAGAAAAAGTTTAAAATTCGTCGTGATTTAAGCTTATCTTTCAATTTTTCTTATATTTTTAGTTTTAACCCTACTAAATACGTTTTACACAAAACGTATTGACAGTTCTTTAAACATATTTAGCGTCAAGTCTTGCGTTGTGCAAGACGCTAATCGTATTAAAGGATGTTTACGTTTTGTGTTTCTTAAACAAATTTAAGCAACCTTATGCAAGCGGCCTTTAATGTATTTTTTTTTTTTGCATAATTTTGAATAAATATTGGCATTGGTCGCTCCTCTTTTCTATATAAACTATAAGTTTGTAAAATTTCATACTTCTCCGCCCGCGCAATTTTCGTAAAAAGGGGTACAAAGTATTTACTTCACGTAAGGTGGATTAAGATATCTAAACAGTATTAAATAATGTTATTGACTGCAAAATCGTGTGTGTTTTATAATAATATAATATTTTAATCTAATATATAAAATTCTCGTGTCACAGTTTTCGTTGCCATACTCCTCCGAAACGGCTTGACCGATTTTGATGAAATTTTTTGTGCTTATCCGGTATCTATGAGAATCGGCCAACATCTATTTTTCATCCCCCTAAATGTTAGGGGTAGTCCACCCCTAAATTTTATTTTTTATTTTTTAGACAAAATTTTTAATTTCTATTTTTTTATGACACAACATACAAAAATACATGCAACCCTAGATTTTCAACCCTCTACGATCAACCTCTATTTTTTACCGGGCAGGACGACGTCTACCGGGACAGCTAGTACTATATAATATTAATATTCTAGAGAGAAACAGTGTATAAGTTGTCTTCAGATGGAAGTTTAGTATCTACTAGCTGAGCCCGTGACTTCATCTGTGTAGCTTTTTTCGTGGAACTCTAAAAAATAGTAGCCTGTGTTACACCATATAACATCAGCTATCTGCCAGTGAAAGTCCTGTCTAAATCGGTCCAGCCGTTTCCAAGTCTAACCGGAATATCCAAACAGACAGGCAAACATTCTTAAACTTGCATTTTCAGAATCTACTGGTCCGAATCTTTCTGATTTTTTCACATTTTTATTTTGACATTACAAACAAACACTTCAATTTTATTTATCTGTATAGAATCTTTTAATTACTCAGCCATTCCTTGCAGACGCTACACAATCACGTACCTGCAACAATAAAACATAATTATTTTCGTAAGTTAATAAACAGTTTTATCATAATACAATATGCAAATTTAATACAAAATTCTAAATTTATCTGTATAGATACGAGTAGTTCTTTTTTAATATAATATAACGTATTTATTAGCTCTTCAAGTACACTATAAAATATACTAAACTAACTTTAAAAAACATCACTAATTATTAAAAATAAACTAAATATAAATAATATAAGCCCATAAATATCCCACTGCTGGGCTCCCACTATAGGGGAACGGAAAATATACCCGCCACGTTTGTCCAAGGCAGCTTGGCAGGTTTGAAACATCGGTTATCTCGATGTGTAGGTTGCATCACGATGTTTTCCTTCACCGTTATTAGACGTGGTAATTGTAACAATATGCACATTAGGTCAGATAACTGCCTAAGTGGTGCATGCGTTCCGGCCAGGATCGAACCCGCGCCCTTTGAGTTTGGGACGCGTGCGCTAGCCATTACGCCACTACGACTTATTTTTATATAAACAAACTATACTATATTATATATGTCGGCGGGAAGCTATGACTATGACGATATGACGATGTATTGTTGACTGGATGTATAACGCACAATATCATTTGTTAACATTATAATTACTTCTAAAATTCTTAATGTAATTTAATTGGATTTGTTAAATGTTTCTATAACTTAAAGATCGTTTTAACCTAATAAAAGTTATGAATATTGTAATTTAATAAACTACCAATCAGAGCAGAGCATGTCTTGAGCGGGGTCAGACGCGCCCTCTATACTTTGAGTAATATCTACTTGAGTAGACTGAGGAGTTTTTGTGACACATTGGGTTGATGGCAGCAAGTCGAGTTGGACCTTAGAGTATTTTTAAAGAAAGTGTTAAGTTAGAAGTATGAGCGGGTGCCCTGAATCCGCTGCTCGGTCTAAACTATGTTAAAATGTCTCTTAAATCTAAATTAAAAGTGTATAAACCGTAAGCCTTGTGTTTTATGCTCGCATTTTATCCTGATGACGCCCACTAAACCTGCAATAACTAAAGGAGATGTCGTGAGAATGAGGCCGTTCTGCGACATATATATATATATATATATATTTAACTATAAAATCTAGTACCATATTTCTTAGCAATATATTCTAAATATATTTTTTATCTTAATTCAGTCATAAATTGAAAGTCTTAGAGCCGCTTGCATAAGGTTGCTTAGTTTTATTTAAGAAACACAAAACGCATTTAACACTCTTAAATACAATTAGCGTCTTGCACACGTAAAATTTGCCGTTAAATACGTGTAAAGAACTGTCAACACGTTTTGTGTAAAACGTATTTAGGCAGTTTAATATGATTAACTAATTTTATTTAAAGGCGATCGTTATGCAAGTAATTTCCAAAATTTCATAACAATGAATAGAACTAATTTTGATTTTTATTATTTGGCTTCCTATAGCCGGCTTCACTTTGGGAGTCCGAGACTCCGTCTTAATTCGATCAAAGTGGCCCGTTACACATTCGACACAATCTTAATTTGTCAACTTTGCCTAGTTGGATTTGCTAGCTTTTCATTCGTAAATTTAGGTTAATAGCTTTGGGGGCCGCAGATCAATTTCCAGGAGTGCTCTGTGTAATAAATTATATTGAAACAAATCCCCATGTGTACGATTAAAAGTTTTCTTGATGTTTTGCTAATTTATCAATCTATGACTTTAAATTGGGCACTATCTATAGTCGTTAGTTTGTGGGTATTCTATAAGATACACTCCAGGAAGTGTTCCTCGCTCGCCATTTTACCACTGGACAAGCAGACGTGCGCTCTCCCGCCACCGATATGGTGGTTTAGAGGTCTTCAGGTAGAAGTGAAACAATGTTGTGTGTTTGAATTGCAGTTCAGGAATGCATGATGTAGGCTCGCTCCGCGCTTACTAAAGTACTACAAAAATGCAGACGCTTAGCAGCTAACGGAGCGAGCTATGTCCCCGAGGTAGGCGGGGCGTGGTCGCACGGGCTTTACGGGGGTGAGGTCAGCGGAGTGATTCTGTCCGCAACAATTTGTGAGCGGCCGCCGTGGTGATCGGACGTCTGCGGCTACAGTGGAAATACCAACAAAGCGGACGAAACGCTATGCTTCCACTTTTAACATTCGCATCGCTGAAGAGTGAAGCTCTTTACTGAGGTTTCGACAAAAATGAATGCCACTCCTTATCTGTAAAAAACACATTTTATTACCTGTCGGCATTTGAATTAATTCTGTTATGATCGTCTTCTTGTTTACTTATTAATTGGCATACGTTTCTAGAGAACAGTCTATTGTTCTATTGCACTCGCTTACGGCCGAATCATTAGCCAGGTGTTGCGGAATACGTCGACGACGATACGGACACATTTGTATTTGTGGGTTGTAAAATGACGGCCTGATGGAGAGGGGGGTAGTCGTGACGAGTGGCGTTATTCAACAATTACAATGGCAAGTTCGGAGCACAAGGCCCTTGCGCTAATAAAAGAAAGAAAGTCTGAGTTATAGAAAGTTTAATAAAGAACTAACTTACATTGAAAATAAAAGATATTGAATTTAAGAAAGTGTACAATATTTTTTTTCTCAGAATAATAACTCCTACGCCATCCGCCCGCCGGGCAGCCACGTCCCAAAGGATATGCTTGAGCATTTTGGCGTTGTTACGCTACAGCCTAGCAAAACATGACTACCTACATCACTTTACTCATTTATTTGCCTTTATTGCCGAATTGTTAACAACTTAAATTTATATTTATTTATGTATTTTACATTTATTTTTTATAAATACTTTAATTCATTCAACGTGTCTTCTGACATGTAGGCCTCTTCCAACATTTTACAGTGACTCATATTGATTTATGGATTACAAGAAATTATTATGTCAAGATTAACAACGGCAATTATGGCTCCGCGTTAGTGCGGTTTCTTTTATGGCGAGGACTCTAAAATATAGAATCCCAATAACAAGTTAATCTAAGTAGCGTTAAATAGGCCGAAATAACATGAATAATTTCACAAAATTAATACGTTTTGATAAATGAGTCATAAAGATACAGATATATCCGGCAGGTATTATCCTGGGGGAAAACCCCTATAAAGGTAATCTGCAGTAAATTTTGGGCGGGATTACACCTTACACCGCCTTGACCCATTTATAAGAAAAGAAAGGCATCTACATAGTTGAAATTCTGCATTTATTTTCTTTGGTTTCTACAATATATAGCAAATGCGAATGTTTGCTTTAAAATATTTTGATTTATACGATTTTCATTTACAAAAATATTGAATTTAGATATTATGAATTATATGACACACAGAACGGCACTATTACACCGCTTGAAACATTGAAGTACGGCAATTGTGACGTAAAATTTACTGTCAAAAAATGGCCAACTTGACGGTCATGCATGCATACGTGAAAAGTTTCAAAATGGCAAGTTACCCAACTCTCTGGTCTTGTTGTTGCGGGTTGTAGCACACCCTTAACTGCCCTGCTGAAGCATATTACCCCTGTGCCCCGCATACCGCTGACACCCAGACATAGCATGATTAGCAGCTAAGCGTCGGACGATGGATGGGACATTAAGGGCGGTCCTTTTGAAAATAAATGTGTCTGGCGGCTGCCGTACCTGGTCACCGGGGGGTATTTGCCTCCCGCGAATTTGGACCGGGGCAAAGAGCAAAAGCTTGAAGCCCCATACCGGCTTTGCCATCCATAGGCAGACCCGATGACCTACTCAGCGTTTGAAAATATAGATTCTACGTCATACTTTCTCTCTCCTCTCTCGCTACCACACGTATATTTCTATCCGAAATTCTCACTTTGAAAGTGTTGTAAATGTTATAAACAACTAGGATATGACAGCGAATTCGTCCACGCTTGACTTGAAATTCCCATGGTATCACGGGATACAAAGTATCTCAGCATTAAAAAAAAGAAGTGTAAGCTATAGTTTAAGTGGAAACTGTGTCGGAATAAGGTAATTTTTATGCATCCGAATAACTTCAAATTGTCGGAATAAAATATATCACACATTTTATGACCACCATATTATATGACCATCAAATGTGCCAAGCCGATCTTATTCATGATACTGTAGCCGCAGACGTCCGATCGCCACGGCGGCCGCTCACAAACTGTTGCGGACAGAATCACTCCACTGACTTCACCCCCGTAAAGCCCGTGCGACCACGCCCCGCCTACCGCGGGGACATAGCTCGCTCCGTTAGCTGCTAAGCGTCTGCATTTTTGTAGTACTTTAGTAAGCGCGGAGCGAGCCTACATCATGCATTCCTGAACTGCAATTCAAACACACAACATTGTTTTACTTCTACTTGAAGACCTCAAAAGTGGTGACCCCGCAAGAAAACCACCTTCTGAAGAAAGGATCATCTCGAAACAAAATTCCTGCAGGATAGAAAACTCTGCTCGTCTGTTTAGCCGATCAAGCTCAGACAATATGGAAGATTGCAGTAAAGCAGCAGCAGCCAGCCATGAACTGAAGGAAGTATCCGGCCTCGCTTTGACACCAAGAATTCCACCACTCTGGCGCGACAGATTAAGGCTATGGTTTGTCCAGTTTGAAGCCATCGTCTCGGCACAGAAAAAAGGCGACAAGGCGATGTATGAACTCGTCGTTGGACAACTGGAACGACAGGATATCGACGAAATAAGTGACATTTTACTAAACCCACCCGCTGACAACAAATACGACACCATCAAGAAGAGACTCCTCAACGTATACGAAGAATCTGAACAGAGGCAACTACAGCGACTAATCTCTGAAGTGGAACTTGGAGAATTGAAGCCATCACAATTACTAAGGCGTATGCAACATCTAGCTGGCAACAAAGTGTCTGAAACAGCGCTCCGCCTAATGTGGATCAGTCACCTGCCACCAGCAGCCCGTGCAGTACTGGCCATCAGTGAAAATATTGCCAAGCAGTCTCAACTTAGTGAGCTTGCGTTGGTGGCCGACAAAGTCGTCGAAAACTCCACACCAACAAACCCGATCTTCGCAGTCACTACAAGAGCGACGTCAACGCCACAGCCACAATCACCTACAAATGCATTCAGCGAGCTTCACTCAAAAATCGACCGCCTCACCCAAGAAATAGCTGAGCTGAAGACTAATCAACACCGAACGAGACCTTTCTATCGTAACTCATCAAGATCACGTTCCCGAGAGCGATACAATCAGAACCATCCCAGCCAAACTATCTGCTATTATCATCGTAGATTTGGAAATGCAGCCAGAAAATGCACACATCCCTGCAATTACCAGAAACCGGCGGAAAACTAAGCACAGCGTTGGATGCGGCGGAATCCGACGCCCACATTACTTCTCACCGCCTATTCGTCTATGACCGCAAATCACGGCTATCTTTTCTCATCGATACCGGTGCAAACGTATCGGTACTACCGCGGTTCGGCAACATCAAAGCCAAGCCTACAAACTTTTCACTATATGCCGCCAACAACACAGTCATTCCAACATATGGCGAAAAGACCTTGGAGCTGGATTTGAAACTGCGTCGGCCTTACAAGTGGAAATTTATCATCGCAGCAGTGAGCAAGCCCATTATCGGAGCCGATTTTTTGAAGCACCACAAGCTACTCGTTGATGTTGCAAGCCGATGCCTTATTGATAAGGTGACAAACCTCTCAGTACAGGCACCAATAGTCAACGCAACGGAACCCACAATACGCAGCATCGACGTGGAACAAAAATACCATCGCATACTAGCCGCTTTCCCCGACATTACTCGCCCATCGTGCTTCAAAGAAACACCAAAACACAATGTTGAACACTACATAGAAACGAATGGCCCACCACTCCACTGCCGCACTCGTCCACTCGCACCGCACCGCTACATGGCCGTCAAAAAAGAATTTGAAGATATGATGCAGCAAGGCCTATGTCGTCCCAGCAAGAGTCCATGGTCAAGCCCACTACACGTGGTACCTAAGAAAAATGGGGATTTACGTGTATGCGGCGACTACAGACGTCTCAACACAGTTACTATAGACGACCGATACCCCGTACCACGACTTAAAGATTTCACGTACTTATTACACGGGAAGAAAATCTTCAGCACACTCGACCTAAACAGAGCCTACAATCAGCTACCAGTCCAAGAAGCTGACATACAAAAGACTGCCATCACAACACCATTCGGACTTTTCGAATTTCCCAGAATGGTACCAGGGCTCAAAAACGCAGGCCAAACTTTCCAACGATTTATCCACCAAGTTCTCAATGGACTCGATTTTGCATTCCCGTTCATCGATGACGTCATCATTGGATCAGAAAATGAAGAACAACATGAACACCATTTGAAAACAGTCCTACAAAGACTTGACGCCTATGGTATAACCATCAATCCATCAAAATGCGTATTTGGAAAGAAAAATTTGACATTCCTGGGATATGACGTGTCAACCGAAGGTATTAAACCACCACAAGAAAAAGTTCAAGCCATTACTGACTACCCCCGGCCAGCAAACATCGAAGAGCTCCGTCGATTCCTCGGTATGATTAACTTTTACCGTGACTCCATACCGAAGGCCGCAGAACTCCAAATACCACTCAACACTTACCTACATAACTGCAAAAAGCGGGACAAAACGAAGATCGAGTGGACAAAAGAGGCTGAAGAAGCATTTGAAGCGTGTAAGGCCAGCATACAGACCGCAGCCTTACTCGCTCACCCATCACCATCAATGTCAGAACCAATGACGCTCATGTGCGATGCATCCAATACATGTGCCGGCGCCGTCCTTCAACAGAGCACTAACGGCAAGTGGACACCGCTAGGGTATTTTTCGAAGAAACTATCCGACGCCCAACAACGATACAGCACTTTCGATCGCGAACTACTTTCAATCTACATGGCCGTTAAACACTTCAGGAAGCTATTCGAAGGACGAACACTCATCATCTACACAGATCACAAACCACTCACATATGCCATTCACAAACCGCCATCCGACAGCGAGACCCAACGACGCGCCCGCCAGCTACTTTTCATTAGCGAGTTCACAACTGACATAAGACACGTAAGCGGCAAAAACAACCCCGTAGCCGACGCACTATCACGCATTGAAACAATCGACGTACCTACATTAATTAATTTTGAAGAACTCGCTAGCGCACAAGAAAAGGACACCTGCCTACCCCAGATCTGCAACAGCCAATCGTCCAACGTAAAAATCAAAAAGATCGTAATTCCCGGCTCGACAAAACCAATATACTGCGAAACATCAACAGCATACATCCGTCCTTATCTACCTGATGACTATCGTCGCATAGCATTCAACGCGCTGCATAATATTAGTCACCCTGGAATACGAACTACACGCAAGATGATACAACAGCAATACTTTTGGCCATCTATGAACACCGATATCGGAACATGGGCAAAAACATGCGTACCGTGCCAGCGCGCCAAAATACAACGACACACACACAGCGAACCCGCATCGTTCCCGCCAACCGAACGCTTTCAACATCTACACATAGATATAGTTGGACCGCTTACTACAACAGCGCAAGGACACAGATACCTACTCACGATGATCGACCGCGCGACTCGTTGGCCCGAAGCAATACCACTCAGTGAGATAACAGCGGAACAAGTTGCCAAGACGGTTTACGACCAATGGATAGCTCGTTTTGGTTGCCCTACAACTATTACCTCGGACCAGGGTCGACAATTTGAGAGCCAGCTATTTCAATCATTAACTAGACTACTAGGAATAGAGAAAACCAGAACGACCGCTTATCACCCACAAAGCAACGGGATAGTTGAACGATGGCACCGCACGCTTAAAACAGCACTAACCGCCCGTTTGCAAAACGGCGGAAAATGGACGGACGAACTGGCAACGGTGCTACTCGGCCTACGAAACGCTGTGCGTGAAGACACAAAAACGAGCGCCGCGCAGTTAACTTTTGGCACAGCCCTACGTGTTCCCGGAACCTTCATAACGCCTACCCAACCACAAAGTATACCACTACACGAAGATTTCGTTCATAAACTTCAAGCAACTATCAGAAGCCTAACTCCAACCACAGACACTACACACGAGAATAATCTGAAGACATTTGTACATCACGACCTAGCAACATGTGAAAACGTATTCGTCAGAGTCGACGCCGTGAAGAAACCACTTCAGCCTCCCTACGAAGGACCCTACCCAATCCTGGAACGAAATGATAAATTCTTCAAAATTAAGCTGCCTGGAAGAGAAACCAACGTCTCTATCGACCGTCTGAAGCCCGCCTACGTCCTGAAGCTGTGCACTACGCCAACTCACCCTGCAGTTGGAAACCAGAAGGATGCCTTAAAAAAGGCAGTTGGCAGTAAAGATCGTTGCGGAAACATGGTTGCCTTGAAAAAGGCAGTGTGTGACGACCATACGGACGCCTTGAAAAAGGCAGTTGGCACAGAAAATTTTCACACCCGCAGTGGACGTCGAGTCAAACCACCGGTACGCTTCGCTTGAGGGGGAGCCCTGTAGCCGCAGACGTCCGATCGCCACGGCGGCCGCTCACAAACTGTTGCGGACAGAATCACTCCACTGACGTCACCCCCGTAAAGCCCGTGCGACCACGCCCCGCCTACCGCGGGGACATAGCTCGCTCCGTTAGCTGCTAAGCGTCTGCATTTTTGTAGTACTTTAGTAAGCGCGGAGCGAGCCTACATCATGCATTCCTGAACTGCAATTCAAACACACAACATTGTTTTACTTCTACTTGAAGACCTCAAAAATACAAGTGCAATATGATGGTGCGCATGTGGAGGGTGTGCCTGATCTATCCCGACTGTGTTAGTCATGTCAGTGTGTGTTAAATGTTATATCATTTATTAGTCTAGTTCTTCTCTATCTAATTTCATAAATAATATGTAAAACATTGTCAAGTTTTTATAAATAATGTGTATTTAGTCTTTTATTATTTAGTATTGTTTGTTGTTTTTTTCTCTCTCTTTCAATCTCAATTTTTGTATATGTCACAATATGCCCGTGTCCGTGTATGTCACAGACGGTCCTAGCGGAAGATCAGCGCTGGTTATCTTAACCGGCAACTTTGCTGAGCTATGACCAATTTAGGACTACATTTACTTATTTGCTTTAATTTAAATAGTTTAAGTGGTGTTTATTGTAGTTCTAAATAAATATTTTTCTTTCTTTTCTTTCTATTTTCTTATATTAAATTTTCTATCGAACAGAAAAAAATCACATAGGAATTCGTTTTTTTCAATGTGGTAATACAAGTTGTGTGTCGTCAAACAACACCATCCCAAGCACACAACTAAATAACATTATTATTCAGTTAGATTTTGAGGTGGTGTTGTTTGACGAGGTCACTAAACGAATGCACATACTTGGCTTGTTTTATGTTTTGGGGTAGTGAGTTCCAAAGCCTTAACTTAGCTTAGCTTGCGCAATGGAAGATTTGCCATAAAACTGTGTAGTATGTGTAGGCATTCTTAGTCGGTAATTTAAAAGTGGTCTTAGAATCGAATGACCGTCTTGAAGAAAGTGAAAACGGCTTTTAAGATACGGGGGCGTTTTAGGATCGAACAATATATTGTAGAAAAGGGATAGGATGTGAGCATTTCGGCGAAGGCGTATTGGAAGCCACTTGAGCTTATCCCGAAATTCAGAGATATGATCGTATTTACGTAAGCCGAAGAATCGGATACAGACATTCTGCAACCTTCTAGGTAGGCGTGTTTCATCTTAGACTATATCTCCGCTCGAAATTGATGATCCTAGATGATATTACACCTTTATTACGTCAGAGATACATCAGTAACATAGCATATTAAGTTAAGACAATTTGTGCGTAGCGTCTCGTCACATAATTTATTCTGTTTGACAGGGCTCACGTCACGCGTCTAATATAATAACAGAACATTGAACACGTCCGCCGTTTGTGTATATTGGATAATTCATAATGTAGCTACGAAGAGTTGTCTATTATTTATCGAATTGTGTTTATTTGATCGAAATAAATTTCGATCAAATAAACATCATTATATAACGACACTGAAGGACTGTGCATTTTATGGCTTTATACGGAGTTTTCGTTAGGGACTCTCTGATTTTTTTTGTGGGGGTGGGAGAGAATGAGTATCGTAGGAAGGTCACGCTAAAAGGAAAATGCGCGAAAATTCATAATTTCGGAGAAAATTGACAATTAATTTTCCGACTTAATTATAAATTAATACTAAATTTAATTAAATTAAACAGGGCAAGATTAAGCCGGTGGAAAGTACCCAACGCCATTTCCAGCTGACGGAGATGCTTATTTGATTCAAAGAAACGGAAGGGAACTACAGTAATTTCTGGGTAGTAACCTTGCGTTTAAGGCAGCCGATCAGATTAGGGTTTCTATTTCTACCTAATGTTCTCAACTATTGATAATAATGCACTATATACTCGTAAAATAGCTGATCCTCTTTGATTAAAAAAATATCGAAATATCATTTACCCAGTCCGATAGATGGCGCTACAATTGGTATTACATTCCCATATATAACACTAGATAGAGCAACAATCAATAGTTCTATACATTCCACTAGATGCTACTTACATAAGTTATAACCTGTTCTAAAATGGAATTAAGGGAAAGATAGAATAATAATACAGTTTAAAAAACATATATAGACATTATAATTTATGCGTCAGATTAAGACAAGGTGAGTTAATTACATTCATGCATCCATCATATAAACTATTTTCTTTTTAGCATCTAATCCACATAATCCAAAAGGTCCCAGTGAGACGCTCGATTAACTCCACATTTAGCATCTTGGGCTCCCGTACTGATAACAGTACAGTATAGTTACTAGAGTTTAGACTTTGCGAAAGTAGCGCTCACATTTTCTACCATATTTGGCCAGACTGTAAAGTATGTTCCGAAGTTAGTCCTTTCTTGAAAAAGTTAACGCTTTCTCAAAGTTCCAGATACAATTTGCGTCGTACCTACTTGAGCAGTTTTCTCTTAATTTCAGCGAGCAATTAACTTTGACATGTTAAGTACGTGACCGGACTACGTTATTTCTCTACCTTTTTCACACGTTTTTATGAGCAACGGCTGACCCACATTTGTTATTTTTTAATTATATTACATAACCGAGGCTCCTGAACAGTTTAGCTGGTGTAGACCGACGTAGTAACGAGCAGGAGCTTTTATAATTTTCACGTTAATAATTTATATTTTTAGACGTGAATGAAGGAGAGTTTAAAATCCGATTTTTGCAAATGTGCAGGTAAATTCTTAGTAAGAAATAATGATTAAGAGGGTGTCTTATCATCATCATCATCATCATCATCCGAGCGTTAAATCCCGGTTGCGTTCGGAGCATTCACTTCAACGCCCAGGGTCCGCTTTCCTACTTTTTCTACTCCACTTCGCGCGATCTTCAGCATCCCTCATTTGAGATCATTGGTACGCATGTCATTCTTCACAACGTCAAGCCAACATTTCTTGGGCCTTCCCCTTCGACCGGAACCTCGTGGAGGCGGCATGGCTATTTGTTCCCCACATAATTAGCCGGTCTTCGTAAAACTTGGCCGTACCAGCGTAAGCGACACTCTTGCAGTTTGTCTGCTATGTCATGGACATGTCTTTCCGCGTTACTCCACACATACATCGCAGAATATTCATCTCTGTGACGCGCAGTTCTTGTTTGTTGGTGTATGTATACCGCTAATTCAAATCGGTGTTTCACATAATTAGCCTCGCGGGGCCAATGTTTACTTGATAGAAAAGCGCTACTTATAGAACGTGCAAGTGTGGCAAATTTTTGCATTAACCGAACAAGCACTATATGGAAGTAAGTAATAATTAACTCTTGCGGATTATATCGAATAATTATGCATGTTTATATTGTTGTGGTTGCAAACGTCTATAGGCACAAAGTAAACATGTTCCATCAAGTAGGCTGTCGGCTTGTTTCCCTGCTTCAGCTAATAAAAACCTGTCCATAAGGCAACTTAGCTTTATGACCATGCATGGTGGAAAGTTGTGGACAGTATTTGCTCTGTCCCAAATTCAAAGGGTGCGGATTCGATCCTGGCCGGAACGCATGCCCCACTTAGTCAGTTTTCTAATCTAATGTGCATATTGTTACAATTATCGCGTGCTAATAACGGTGAAGGAAAACGGCGTGATGCAACCTGCACGTCAAGATAGCCGATGTGTCAAACCTGTCCTTAGACAAGCGTGGCGGATATACTGTCCGTCCATATAACGGGAGGCCCGATCCCAGCAGTGGGACATTTATGGGCCGATATTATTTAAATTTTATTATTTAAACAGTTTTTACAGATTTCTTTAAAGAAACCCATTAAAGACGTACCATATTATTTAATAAGCTGTGAAATACAAGTGCTTTGGCGGTACAAACTACGTCAAGCGTCTACAAATTTATTCCCTTTATGCAAAATCAGAACTGGGCCACTTTATAATTCAGAGTTACGAAACAGCTTTAAGACGGACGGATCTGCTTAGTTTATTAGTATTCTGAAACAAGAATAAATTAATGCTTAACCTTGCTTAAGATAACATGAATAATAAAGTTTACCTAAAACATTTCACTTCAACAGTCAGCTTCTCTTATATCTTCTAGTCTTTGTCATTAATTTTTGCAATAGGTACAACACGAAGGCAAAGTTCGCTTGGCGAATGAGCTTTGTTTGTGGTAAACACGTGTCTGCGTGTGTTTGAGTCCAAAAGCGGTGTATGATTGTAGGGCGCACTCACTTCCGCGTCCGATTATAAACCTCGGCGAAAGACTCTGTGCGACAACCGTGTAACGTTCTGCCCGCCTGCCTGGCAGGCATGGACAGACAGACTCAGAAGGCGGTGTTTCAGATGTCGCCAATCACGATCTCTCCACGTCCCCGCGAGGAACGCCAGGAAACATAGCCCCCACAGGATAGACTACGAGTGTTGCTAGGAAGTTTCTTTCGCCGTTTCTTCTCTCCCAGCTATAACATCTTGCTAAACGGCAGTAAGATGCATCCCCCTCTCATGGCAACAGTTCAGAAGAGGTAAAGTCTTCTAGGGAGCTCCCCTGAGCAAGAGCCCCCTGGGCTCGCGAAGTGAAGGCACTCGCCCCGAAAACCCCGGTAAAGTTGTGAGGAAGACTGACAAGATAAAGACAAGTCGAATAAAGAAAAGGCGCGCTTACAACTGATAGTTCTTTCAGACAAGCACACTATCGCAATGGGCATGTACAGTCGGGGTATGAAAAGATTCACCAGTTTTCAATTTGATTCATTTAACGTTCCGCGAGCACATATTACTTTTCCAAACTAAGTTAAAAAGCAGCATGTTCCACAGAAAATTGTTTAAAATTACTTAGAGAGAGATATAAAACTTTTTACTGATTTTAATATTTATGATAAGTGTCGTGATTATACTCTCTTTATTTCTTATTGTTAATATCAG
Source organism: Dendrolimus punctatus (assembly GCA_012273795.1). NCBI lineage: Eukaryota > Metazoa > Arthropoda > Insecta > Lepidoptera > Lasiocampidae > Dendrolimus > Dendrolimus punctatus. The sequence continues at coordinate 4,888,608 of CM022535.1, read as the reverse complement.
TGTCTGTCATTGTGCTGTTCCTCTCTTCAGGGAGCCTGGAACCTGGTCACTAATGTCGGAACACAACTCAAGGTTATTATGGGACATACACTAGACCAGGGGTGGTAGCCATCCAGTCGGGAAATGCCCTATCACCTGTGTTGTTTTGTCGTCTCTTACGTCACATCGCCCGGCTGCAGGAGATTATATTCTTCCTCCGTCCCTGCACGAGTAACAAATATATGTGCATATTATTAGACATTTCCTTACATGAAACCTTCTCGTTAAAAGCCTTAATGCACATTCACAGTGAAGAACAGAAAAGCTTAAACATTTCTTATTCATTTACCGACTGAAGAATTAACAAAGAACACTGAAAGGAACAGCCGGCTCGAGACAAAAGAGATTTCCTTCAAACATACAAAAACTTGTGAATCGCGTGAAATATTCATTTTGAATAATAAACAGCATTCGAAACGAGTCATTTGGATTCCTACATTTGCATTTAAATGTTGAGTGACTGTATTTCATAAATCCCATTATTGAATACTCCGCTTTTAACGCTTTATATCTGATATAATTTATTTGATAAAGAAATTGGAATCCATTGAGGTGCGTATTATGTTCATCTCTTTTGAATTAAAATTCTTGAAATCTAAAGCTGAAAATAGCCGAGGGGAAACTAGAGATTGAATATTTATTCAATACTAGATATTTCCCATTATTTATGTTGGAAAAAACGGATTCCATTATTTACTTCGTGTTTAAACTTTTAAAACGTCTATTGTTATCGTACTTATTTTATGGCCGTAATTAGTGTCGAACGACTTAATCCTTGTTTTTATTGCATTGCGTCGAAGCTTGCCAGATGTGCGGGTTAATGCGGCCCCTTTTATACAGTTTAATATAAAACAATGCCCGAACGGAGGGGTGGGGCAGTCAAACGACGACTACAATACGATTAAGACTACACGTCTTTCGATATACTATCGTACTTTCGATTAGAGACATAGTGACGGACTTTGCGCATGTTGAATTGCATTGAATCGAGCAGTGTGAACTGGTTGCATCCAGTTTTATTTGTGTTTGTACAGTTCTAATAAACTCTATAGTCATTCCAACGGCATTTTGTTTTAATTCGAGTTCTGTAGCTCATAAAAATAATACAAAAACTCAATCATTTACATCTGACATTGACAATTTCTAAACATACTAGATAACAGATAAAATAAAAATTATAGTTCAACATTTCAAATCGTTCGACTTATATTTGTACTATTTCTTTCAGCGCGTTCCATTAGTAGCTCACAGCGCCCAAGATGCTCCGTTAGCCGTTCCACAAGGCGACCGCGGTCGTTGTGGTTGTGGCGAAAACGTCACTTATGACGTCATCGTTATCGATCACACAACGCTCACAATGACCCAGTCAAGAGGTGGATCGAATAGCCGTTACACCTGTGTTTACGTTACGCGTTACGCTGGCAAGCAAGTGTAACGGGAAAAATCGCGGTCGTGAACTTGGAACGTAGCCTTTATCTCGCCAGGAATAGCGAGATAAAGGTTGTATACGAGTGTAACGGGTTGGTAGCACCTTTGGTGTCACAATTGTCCATAGGCGATGGTAACCGCTTTCCATCAGGTGGGCCGTGTGCCTGTCTGCTGAACTCCTGTAATAAAAGAAGATCAAGAATAGATAAACAGAAATCGAAGTGAGTAAGTGACGCCGCCTATTCCCGGCTCGCGGTTTTGAGGAAATCAGAGGACAGGGATGAGTGGCGCCGTCTAGAGGAGGCCTACGTCCAGCAGTGGACTGCGTATAGCTCACGACAAAGTAAGACCTTACGGTTCCTATCTGTAGTTCAGAAAGCCTCAAATTACAATAAGATGTAACCCAGGAGTCGAAATCACTTTACGTAGACATGGAATGTGCTAAACAGTACACAGCTGTCATTGATACTTCTGGCAGTTGGTTAAAGAGGCTATAAAACACACAAGTCCTCAAAGTAAGTGTACATTCACTTAACGGAATGGGTGTTGTTGAAACAAAAACGCATCTGCGGGCAAATGAGCACCTGTGTACTAAAGTTAGGAGATTAGGACATCTGGTGTAGAAAGGTAGACTTATAATGGTCCCATGTAGCCCGAATATTAAAGACCTAAATTATCATTCTATTCAGTATGCGAAATCTTTATACATACATATGCTTACGACCGATAAAGATCAATGCACACCTGCAGTTTATCATCTTCCCGTATTTGGACTTCTTTTGTTTACTTTGTGTTTAAAATAAGTAATTTAAAAAACAGCCTATTGTGTATTGTAATCCTTTATGGTAGGCATTAACCAGGTGTGATTCGTGGAAATTATTGTTATACAGTCGATACATATTGTATTTGTACAGGATAAAAGAAATGCCCGGACGGAGGGGTAGGGCAGTCAAGCGACGATTCCAATACGAGTAAGACGTGTGTACATTCGATAAGCTATATAGTGACGGACTTTGCGCATGTTATCAAATCGTGCAGTTTGTACTGGTAGTGTCTAGTTATATTTGCACCTATGTTATATGTGTTTGTATAGTTTTAATAAATTCTATAGTAATTCCAACGGCATTTTAATTCGAGTCCCGTAACTCATAACCATATAAATAAAATTGAAATTGTTTGTGATGTTTCTATTAAATGTATACAAAAGTATATACGGTATTTAAATAAAAAAATCATTAAAAAATTAGTCTGTCTGGATGTTCCATCTAATCTTTGAAACTGGACCGATTTTGAAGGGACTTTCACTGGCATATAACTGAGCTTAGGAGGGGTAACTTAAGATACTTTTTTTAGGGTTCCGCGAAAGGAGTCCACGCGGACGAAGTCACGGGCCTGGCTAGTTATATATATTAATAGAAAGTATTTCGTATAATCTGCACATTCTGTATACACTGCATGAAATTATGAGTATTTGCGCGCTCCAGAAAGACGTTCTTTCAAATAGACTTCATCAATAGACTTCAACTATTAAATAAGTTAAAAAGGTTTAAATGGATTTATTCTCTAACAACAATATAGTTCAGTTAAAGACATATATTACTAGAGTTTACCCCGCGGCTACGCTGCGGGTCAACGTCTGGTGAGTGCTTCTTGTTTAAAGAGGTTACAACACAGGTTACATTGTATTAAATTTTTATGTTACTGCTATTTGCTGCAGAAAATTCACTTTATTTTATATAGCAGACCAAACCACCTCCACAATGAAAAGTATCTATGCATTTTCGATATTAAAACTACATATGTACGCCAAAATGACCAAACCAATTCGACCAAAATAACCAAATCGAATTAATCGACCAAATTGAACAAATCGACGAAAATGGCAAATCACGAAAAACCTATTCTACTTTCTGGGATAACATAATCTATCCGAAAACGTATCCACTGATCCCGGATGAAAAGTATCCTATCTAAACGACGTAGTAGTTAGCTGTTAACATTGGGATATATAAATAGGTAAGATGGATGAGGGAGCAAAAAATGTGTTACTAAAGGGCTTAAATGTAGAAATTAAAATAAGTAATTTGTGCGAAAAAATAATAATTAAGAGAATAATAAAAGTAACAAAACTAGAAAAATTGCAAACTATTTGAGACCTTCCTTCAAGACCGTCAAATTAATGACGGTAACCCAAGTAATTGAGGTCCTCAAAATATACATACAATAGGTTTCGAACCCTATTTCAGGGTAAACGGCAAATTTTAATGCCACTGCTGTACGTTAAAGCGATTGCTATGCAACGACAAAGCTATGAGCAATTCTGTTGCTGTAATGTTGATCATAATGTTTACGAAATAAATCATACAAATAAACAAATCTTGTGCTATAAGTAATATACAGGGGATAACTGGTAGGCTGATCCGAGATTTCCAGACCAAAGCAAGTAATGAAAAGTTCGTTTACGTAATTTACCATGACTGGAATCGAACCCGGATCATTTTGTTTAAATCAACTACGCGGAACAATGCTTAGATCACTAGACCTCAGAGATAGAAAAAGTCATAATCAGTGGCCGCATTAATTTGATAGCGTCTGAACTTTCAGATACCGTGGGATTATTAATAATTATATTAATACCTAAAGCAAAAACTTTGCACCCCTTTTTACGAGAATTGCGCGAACAGAGCAGTATGAAATTTCGCACACTTATAATTTATATAGACAAGGAGCGTCGAATGCTAATATTTTTTAAAGTTATGCATAAAAACAATTAAAAAATAAACATTTACTTGATATTATATACGCATAAATACTCTTTTGTTTATTGTTAAATTAAAATTAACAGTGTAGCCTTGGTGAAATCTGTGATTATAGAAGTACAGTCTTTGACAAAGAAACCTTGATAATGTTCAAACTTATAATTTAACATCTTGTCATGTTTGATATGATATATGTAGATAGCAGTGGCGTGCGCTTCATAAAACTCGATTCCCTATAGCCTTACCTTTAAGAAATTAGCGACTAGAGACCAAAGCGCGTTTACGCAAGTTTACGCGTTCTGTTCAAACATATTATTACTAGTCTCTCTATAAATCATTTATCCGTGCAGGAACGGAGAAAGAATACAATTTCCTGCGGCCCGGCGGCCTGTCGTAAGAGGCGACAAAACAACCCACAGCCAGGTGGTAGGGCATTTGCCCGACTGGATGGCTACCACCCCTGGTCTAGAGTATGTCGCCATAACAACCTTGTGTTGTGTTCCGGCATTAGTGACCAGGTTCCAGGCTCCCTAAAGAGAGCAGCAGCGCATTCGTAGCACCTTTGGTGTTGCAATGTCCATAGGCGATGGTAACCGCTGTCCATCAAGTGGGCCGTCTGCCTGTCTGCTGATCTCCTGCAATAAAAAAAAAAAAAAAAATCAACCAGCGATCTTACGAATTAATCATTTCGAATCGAATAATTCGAAAGTTCCCGAATATTTCGAATAATTCGTTTTTTTTCCGAATTATTCGCGAATTTTCGTGTATTTTAAAACATTGCATGTGTAATTTTTTATTTATAGATTTTTCTCAAACAGAAATTAATAAGTATAAAAACTAAAATGAATTGAAAAGATCTTTTGCCAATATTAGTATGTAGATTTATGTTACTGACAGAAATGAACATATATATTGGAATTATTGATCAATTTTTTTCTCCGAGTAATTGAGTTTTAATCAAAAAAGTATATTATTCGTAAGTAGAATATTTTGATACACGATGTAATGGAATTCAAATTGAACAATAAAAAGTCCAGTGATATTTCGACAATTCGCCAATTGTGCGGAATATTCGAAATTTTGCGAATAATTCGATATTTTCGCGTATTATTCGATTCGGACGATATTCGCACACCACTAGTTTTTACGAAACATTAGATACGTAGCAGTGGAGCACCGGCCTTAGCGACCGCGCGGTTAAAAGCACAAGTATTCCGGAGTGCGGAACCAAGTCGTTAGCGTGACGGAATCTCTTTGCGTCCGGATCCTCTTTGATGGAGTGGATTGCAAGCGGTGATTTACACAATATCGAGTTAAAAGGTTTGATCAATCGACGCGTAAAACCTCTTAGTGCTTGCGACATTATCACTGAACTCCAGAACTAGAACGTAGAATTATATAGAATAGAATAGAATATATGTGTTGCGTAATGCATGTACACAGATGTTACGGTTTTTATAGTATCAATGCATTCGGCCCATAATTGGGTTTGCAAAATTATTATTTTAATATTGATTTATAAACATATTTTTTTAAAGCCAATGAAACAATACAATTTAAATTAAAAATTAATAGTAATAATCAAAGACACAATATAATAATAATCTATAATTAATGTAAATAATAAAATGACTACTTTTAAAGCATGTCAATGTCAAATATATTTAAATAGATAAAGCTTAGTTTTTTTTTAATTTATTTATTTGTTTTCTAACTAAATATTACATAAGTAGAATTAGTTTTTTATTTATTTAACAAAATTGGGTCGTTTTGGTCTTACGCCAAAAGGAAGGTTTGCATTGAAAATCAGCTTTGTGTCGGATATATTTCCGGCACAGCGATATGCTGAGTGCAAGCCTTGTTTGCTGAAAATGTGGCGTACAAATTCTCAAATTGTGCTTTTTCTTTTTTCTATACCACTATAATTAAAAAAATCATGCATGTAAACAATCAAAGAAGATAATTATTTTAGCGCCGAAAATTAGGTTCTATCTGAAGGTCAAAAACGGGCGCTTTTCATAAATATTCAGACAGGCAGCGGCCATTAGGGGGTTTCGAATTATTTATTCGCGCCTACCCGCCAGATAGCGCAGTTAACTTGTCTCGTACCAAACTAACGGCCACCGACAGCCAAACACGACCTCCCGTTATTTTTTATATATATTTTTGAAGGTGCCTTGGATGAATCTTTTATTTTTCCCTGATACCTTTGAAGTCAAGCAATTTTAAAGTTTTCTTATAAGAAATAAATTTAATTTAACAGTGGTTTTGATAGCTACTAGCCTTGGGAGTTTTGAATTTTTTAGACCTCAAACGCACATGGAGTTTGTACACATCAGAATTTAAATACAGTGCGAATTTAATTCCGTGGTATGCGCGCTTCTATAGATTTTTGTAAATTGTTATAGATTTTGCGGAAAAATATCGCACGTCTGAATTTAAATCCGATGCGGAATCCGTAAAAAGGCAGCAAGCATATCTAGCACTTGATAAAAGCGCCTTTTAGTAAACCTGGTTGTGATATTTTCATAGTTATATTTCTACTAAGATATTCCCGCGACGTCGTCCACGCTAAATATAAAATTCCAGCGGGATTAGATTGGCTTGTAAGTGTTCCACTAAAAATCCACGTCAATAGTGAATTTCACATCTATTGACGATTGACCACCAAATCTTATAAAATCAAATTACAATTCTTTGGATAAAATAACTGACTGACAGACAGACGGATTTATTCCTCTATTATTATAGTTATGGGCAACATCGCTGATTGCGCCAAAAGTAATATTTGCCAATAGTTTATAATTTTATTTAAATTTTTAGTGGTGTAATTTTTCGTTGCCCTAAATAAAAAATAAAAAGATCAGTTCAGATTTTGATAAGAATCTAACGTATAGCGTAGTAAAAATCTAGCGTAATGGCTAGCGCACGCGCCCCAGGCTCAAAGGGCCCGGGTTCGATCCTGACCGGAATGCCTGCACCACTTAGTCAGTTTTCTGATCTAATGTGCATATTGTTACAATTACCACGTGCTAACAACGGTGAAGAAAAACATCGTGATGCAACCTGCACATCGAGATAACTGATGTGTCAAACCTGCCAAGCCGCCTTGGACAGACGTGGTGCGTATACTGCCCGTTGCCCCTATAATGGGAGGCCCGAGCCCAGCAGTGGGACATTTATGGGCTGGCCTAATAGGTGGCCCCAACTGGCATTAAATAGCCCAGAGAGAAAGATGGAAGTCTTTGGAGGAGGCCTTTAACCAATCTGGGATTCTTACTTAATTTATTAAACTAACAAACTAGCAACAATATCACTAACAATTAATTTATAATTACTAACCAATTAACATACCAAGAATACGTACTCTAAAAATTAAGAATCAAAGGCTTTTTATTTTTAATTAATTTATTTTTTATTATTAAGAATAAAAAAATACTCATTTACCAACCGTAACTCAACGCTGTCTGCATATGTATACATATAAACTTACTTCAGTCAATCCTTAGACTGAAAATAACAAATAACACTACGTTATTCGACAGTCCAAATAAAAGCTTCGAGGGACCGATCGGCAACCGCTCGTGAAAAAAGTTTCATTTACTTTTGCAAGCGAGCCGAGTGGGTCTCCTTCCAAAAGAAGCATTATCACGGGAACATTCATGAGCTGACCTTTCTTCACAATACGCACTAATGTAAGGTCACATACAAAGGTGCTGAAAACACGACACAATAAAAATATTCGCTAAGGACGGCGCTTGTAAAAATATTTACAAAATTAATTTTTTTCAAATGATAACTTCTTATGGGAGGGTAAACCGGTTCATTACGTAACGCGTTACGGCGTCAAGCTTTCTCTCACGCGCTCTTTCTCTCACGCGTACGGGGCAGCGGTAGGCATGCTCCTCCTCTCTCACTCTAACCCCTAACACTAGCCGTATTTCGGTAATTAGACTAAAAAATGATAATAATAATGTACATAAACAAAATTCCAAAGTGCATATTCAAGAATTGTAACTAAGAATAAAATATAATTTATAATTAACTACAGTAGAATTAGTTTCTTCGTGCAATTTGGGTCATAAATAATCGGAGTGGTGAAGCGGATATTTCGCTCTCTCTTCCACTCACGGGCCTTATGGGCAGGCATAGTGATACGCATTATTGTTGTCGATAAGCGTTATCGATAGTGTATTTAGTTTTCTTATTTTGTGGGTTAATGATATAAATGAAAGAAAAAATAGATAAAACAACGTATTTATTAAAATAAGAATAATAATGATTTAAAATAAATTATTAATTAGGTATCTATGTATTAAAAAACTATAAGTAAAATAGTTTAGAATGTAACAAGTTACATTAAAAATAGATATAAATACTTATATCTAAGTTTAAAATTAACGGCAAAAAATATAATAATGCTTTTTATAAGAATGATAATCTTTCTTTGATAAGAATGAGTTTTTATCGATAATGGCGTTGCGCCCACGCAACATGCTCACCGCCTTAGCCGCGCTGAGGCCATCTTTGATTTATGACCCAAACTGCACGGAGAAAATAATTCTACTATAGCTGTCCCGGCAGACGTCGTCCTGCCCGGAAAAGCTTCAATCGATATGCCGACAGCAGCGCCACCTACAGGGTCCAATTGTGAACCAACTCAGAAACCTTCGTTGGCTCATGCATAACAACTTTGCAAAAGATCATCACATGATCAAATGTGTTTACGATTCTATTAAGGACATCCAGACAAACATTCATTGTTAAATATAAGAAGAAGATTAAAGATAATATTTTCTTAAGTTTTCGCGACTTTTATAGATAATAAAACTACGTTTTAACGGTTTTAAGCGCGGTAATTTATTTGATTTTAAATTTATTAAATGAGGATAAAGATTTCCTTTACTTCTTTCCAACACCGCCACTACAATTATAGAAAATACCAACATATTAAAAATAACATAAAAATTACTGTCATCCTGTTATAATTGGGGCCCAACAATTCATACAAACTTTTTTTTAAAGTAGCGAGCGTGTTCGCCCGTGGTCGAAATTCGACCATAATAATTAACATCAAACACTATACTTCTATAATCATAGATTTCGCCAAGGCTACATACACTGTTAATTTGACTTGAACAAAAGAGTATATATAATATGCGTGTGTGTGTCAAATACATGGTAGTGTGTGTAATGTTTTTTTATTGATTCAATGTATTTATTATGCATAAATTTAGAAATATTAGCACTCGTCGCTTCTCCTCTAGATAAACTATAAGTGTGCGAAAATTCATACTCCTGCGCAATTTTCGTAAAAAGGGGTACAAAGTTTTTGCTTCACGTATTAATATTATATCTTCGCTTGTTGCAATGATTTTACTTTAGGATTTGTTTCCTATCTTCATGCCATAAAATAAAAAAGAATCATAAATAATTATAAGTATATTTTTGGAACGAAGTTCCTTATCGCGCGTTGCGAAAGGGGGCTAGACGGAAAAACTTAAGACCAAAAATTGTAACGACACTTTTTGCCGTGCGGCGTTATCAATGTGTAAGTATTTAGCAAGCCGTGCGTGTTCTAACCTATACGCTGTTGTGTTATATATATATATATATATATATATATATATATATATATGTGTGTGTGTGTGTGTGTGTGTGTGTGTGTAACTTCGCTCCATCCGGGTGTCCCTTGACACCTCTCAATTTTATAAAGTCAATATTTACTTATATTTCGTGACAGCCCTAATCCTCGCGGTCTCGCCGAGAGAAAACTTTATCCATTGAAGTTCAGCTTTTGATGCCCGTCTACCGAAGGTGGTGTAAAGTTGATTTGGTATTGTGTTCAGTACTTGGAAAAACTATCTGATATACCTGTTTTTTACACTAGAAAATCAATCTTTTGTACTATCTTCATGTTTAATATTGGTCGTTCTAAACAAAGGTTTTCTGTAAAAAAAACTGTTAATTATCTAACCTACAATTGTTATAAATAAAAATCAATGTTTGTATGTTTGTCTCGGATGCGATCCTAAACCATTGAGCAGATTCTGATGAAACTTTGGTACTCGTATAGCGTTCTGAGGACGCCCGAAAGGGTGTCTATTTTAAAATATTTATATAACTAAACAACAATGTTTGTATCTTTGTGCTTTATGTGTCCTAAAAGCATTGATCAGATTCTGATGAAACTTTAGTAGTGGCTTGAGGACGCCCGCGAGGGTTACAAAATTCTTCTATTTGTATGTCACTGAACTCTTACTAAACAATTGAACCGATTTTAATTTAAAACACGTGTGTTCCAGTGAGTCCCGGGAAGGTGTAGATTGACAATTGGTCCCGGTAGGTGGTGCTGCAATCGGGTTCCAGCATTTTGACGATATTGTTTGTGTGTTCAATTGTGTCCCGGAATGGTTTAGTCAACAGCTCCGGAATATTGTAAGTCATTATAACGTTTTGTTTGTAATTAATGTTTGGGAAAAAATGAATGTAAATCGATTCCAGTTCGAAGAGTTTATATTTTTTAAAGTGACATAACATGATGTTTACCGTTCCGTTCACAAAGTTTGTTTAACGCAGTAACAGTAAGTCATTATATAATTACTTAAATCTATTGGCACATCCTAGTGTAACAACTTGTATCGATTCATCTATTCAAATAAAATTTGAGGGTGCGTTCTTTTAATCACTCACAACGCCCAAAATGCTCCGTCTGCCGTACCACATGGCGATTACGGTCGTTATGGTCGTGGCGAAAACGTCAGTGATGACGTCATTATTTTCGACACACAGCACTCACAACGTCCCATACCAAGAGCTGGATCGAAGTGGGCGTTGAACACAGAGCATTAATTCTCTCTCTCGGTTGACATTAAAAAAGGCGCGATCTTCAAATCAACCAATAGAATAGAATAGAAATTACTCAATTTAACGGCAAAACAAAAGGAAGTGCTTAAAGCGATCTCTTCCAGGCAACCTGACTGAGAGGATACTTTTAACAACCAATGACATTTGTGTATTTCGTCGTTAATGACATCAACGCTTCACATTCCGTTCCACTAGAGTTTATGATTGTAACGCCCGGAAGCAAGTGGACCGAGAAAATTAATAGCAATCATGAACATGGTCGTTGTGAGTTCCTTGTGGAACGTGGCAGTTGTGAATACCAAGTATTAATTGCCACGTTACTCACATAAGGTCCACGGAAAATAATACTAGGACAATCCTTTGTGGGTAGCCTTAAATAAAAGTTTCAAATTTCAATCTACTCGCCAGATTTCAAGCCGACGCATGATCAAAGCACGTTTCAACATTGTTCTAAGTAAAATGGCATTAAACTTTTGCTTTTCAAAGCATCGTTATAATATCGCATTTGACAACGACATAATCGCTTCCTTTTCATGGCTCGTGTTGCCAGGATATTGATTATAATTATAGCGAATCATTGATCTAAAGTACTTTAAGCTCACAGTTAGAATTTAAATTATTACACCACACAAAGTCACAAACACACAAAAAAACAATACACATATTCAAACAAATGCGCACTACCACCGCATTGCATTACACTTCACAAACAAACCAAGACACAAAAAGAGCCTAAAAATTAATAACCCAGGCACAGAAAAGAAAAAACCAACACACATGGCACTAGATAGGATAATATATATATAGGTATAGACATAAGGCACACACTGTACATGCACTTCCTCACAACACCAGCATGTAACAGATACACTCTACATTAGTATAAGTTTAGTATTAAGATTAGAATAAATTAATATAATAAGTTATTCGTAAGATACATACACCTCAACACAAGAACCATAATAACTAATAAGCGTGTTAAATTCTAAAAATTAAATTGTAAAACGGAGAACTCGAGTCCGTAGAGTTGTTCAAAATAGGCACACAGTTACCATTTCTATAACTTAATCTATCTATATATATATATATATATATATATATATATATATATATATATATATATATATATATATATAAGCAAAGTTTGTTTTCTTTGTCCGAGGTAAACTCGAAAACTACTGGACCGATCAGCATGAAACCACAACCATTCGACGCGGAATTAATCGTAGATGGTTATAGGCTATATATTTTTCAAATTCTATGAGTCCTTTGCCATGTTTTCTCAATTTGTTTGTTTATTAATTTATTTGCTCCCATAAAACAAAAGACAGGCATTTATCCTTGGTTCATTTGTTTTCTAGCTCATAAAAGAGGAACATGATTTAACATAACCTCTATGTTAGAAACATACTATAGTCTTAACATATAAAGCAGAAGAGCCTGAATGTATGCTTGAACGCGCTAATCTCAGGAACCACTGTCTGATTTGAAAATACTTTCAGTGGTAAATAACCCATTAGCTATATATCACCGCGATAAGATCAATAGGAGCGGAGTACCAATGAAGAATGTTTCAAAATCGGGTTTTTTAGCTTACCTTCTTTTTGTTATTCCACGCGGACAAAGCCGCGGGCAGAAGCTAGTATTACAATATAGCTATAAGTATCATGATTTTTTCAATTATAATTGTTATAAAAATGTATTGAAAATGTGTACATATAAAGACAGTGTGTAACGGAATACGAAAATATACAGGTTACAAACTAGAGTTATACTAAAATATTTATACCTCAATACAAGTTCGATTCTCTAGTTCAAATTTTCTAGGCTTCTTGGGGATAGAATAAAGTAACGTTCATAAAAGTTTGAAACAAATCGAATTTCGGAGAAAAAATCTAAGCTATTTAAAAACCGTGATTTTTTTAAAATTTGATTGACTTTAAATAGCTGTAACTTTACAAAATCGGAGCTATTAGGCAAAAGCTGGATAGATTCCATTAAAATACACCGCGACAAAAGATATCAGATGCTAGTCGATTCTCAACTTCAAATACGAATGTACGAGTAATAGTGTTTTTGTATTTTTTGTAAAAAAAAATGTAAAATTCAACCAAAACAGTTGTTCAGTTGGAAGCTATTAGCAAAGCCGATATAAGTTTAGACCTAATATATATTTTTTAGTAAAAGTAGAAGTCTTACTGAGTAAACTCTGCTGGGCAGAAATGTTTAAGTTATATAGAAAGTGAGATACAAATATTCGAAAATTAGTGAAAAATCGAGTTTTTTTTTAAATACAAAAAAATCTCCAGCGCCCGGACTTACACATATCGGACTCAGATTTTCAGAATCATCTCCTTTTTAGGTGTACTTTCGAGGAATACACAGCATCCAAATCGTCGACCCCAGTGCTCACACTTTCGTCGAGAATTAATGGATCTGCCCAAATATATTCTTCTTTCTTTGAATGTTGTGTATTAAGATAAAATCCGTTCCGCAGCTGCAATATAATTTCTGATATTTTCAGTAAATTAAGACACTTGGCAACATTCTGACGTTACAAAAGATCCTCTTCTTGATTTACGCGCAATTTCGGGCCCTCAAAGGTTTACCCTCCGAGGTCTATCAAACCCATTATTAAGGTAAGATATTAAAATGATGTTGTACGGAGCAAATGTTTGTATTAGGGCACAAACTTTAATTAATCAGGGTTCGAACGTATAACATTGTTATGGCTTTATATTATTTAATAGTAACCTTACCAGGAATAATTGGGTGTAGCAGATTTACTCCTATAGTTCTATATCTTTTAGGGATCTGTAGCCACTTTGCCATAATCAGAACCCTTACGGAATCGTCATGTTCCATTATTTCATGATTTCGAAAATAACAATTAATAGGAGTAGGTATCTAGGTAAGCGTGCTCTCATCTTGGATTGGATCGTCACTTAACATCAGGTGAGATAGCTATCAAACGCGAAGCTATAAGTGTGAAAAAAACAAAATGTATTTTTTATAATGTTTAAGGCGGGACACAATTGCTTATTATGACCCAAAAGGAAATTTATAGATTCCGTTTGCGACTAAACTTAATGCGGGTATTTAACTCGGGTTTTCAGCTCAGAATATAGTCTGTTAAACCGAAGTAGAGTTTACTTTGTTTATAGTTTATTTTAATTTCGTTCTGTCCTCAATCTTATTTCGGTTTTTTCAGTGCATTACTTTTAAATTGTATTTTTTGCAGTTGAGTTTTTGATTTTTTTACCTTTGTAGCGGCCAACAACTTGCCACAGCGATATAATCGTGGCAAGCCGCCTTCGCGTCATTCGCCGCTCGCCCTTTCCCTAGGTAGCTAAACGCTGCAGTCAGTCTCTATATAGTATTATCTATGGTCAGTTTCAAATAATACAATGTGTCTGATTGTTTCGGTCAGCGCGCGAGTAGTCCACAGACTAAGTATTGTAGCGTAGTCTTGCCGCGGTTATCATGTAACGCTTGTGACGGGTCGTTGCAGGAATATATAATTTAATACGTAATATTTACATAGACGAAAGTAATAAAAAAATGTGAGCGTCTACTAGTGTACACACGTAAGAAGTGAAACTTCTTTAAATTGCTTAAATAAATAAAGCCCCTACCACGGTCAAACCCACCGTGGTAGGGGCTTAACCGACCGTATTGAAAAATACAATCAAAAACTGAGGTTAACTTTTTAAATAACTTAGAAAAATAAATACGACAATCACAACCAAGTATTAAAAAAAGAGATATAATTACTTACTTTACGTTTCATTACACAAACCGACAACCATACACCACAGCTTTCCGTTTTTGTTCTGAACAAAATATTTTTCTTTCTTTCTGTCAGTGTCATTTAATTAATTAATATAAAACATAATAAAACTACGTTTTAACGGTTTTACGCGCGGTGTTTTATTTTATTTAGGTTTATCCGACGTTTCGGCCGCTTTTCAGTTGCCGTGGTCACGGAAGACAAAGATGACATTTGTCAAACGTGTATTGTCAAAGTTTTTATTCAGCCTACCGCCAACTTGTTCATTTTAATTATTTAGTTTTAATTTTGTTTATGGATATTATTTACTCTATGGGAGCCTAATCTAATTTACCACCGCTTCACAACATGTTGTGGCTTGAAGAGAAGAAGCGGCGCATGAAACTCTTCAGCCAACATGTCTAGTTCTAAAAAAAAATTATATAATATTAAAGTGAGTGGAAGGAAATTATTTCAACTGAAAAGCGGCCGAAACGTCGGATAAACCTAAATAAAATAAATTATCGCGCTTAAAACCGTTAAAACGTAGTTTTATTATGTGTACAAGTCGCGAAAACTTAAGAAAATATTAATATAAAACATATCAAATGAAACATGACATTCGTAAGTAATGACTTTGTATAAACTTCTTAAAGTCAACCTGTTTGTTCTAAGTTAGATACCCCGGAGGCTTGGCCGCAGGAATCAATCCGAGGCGTTCTTTGAAAAACTTTTTCTTTACACTTCACAGAACATTCCTTGTTTCTTTTTCCTTTCATTAATCTAGGAAATGAGTTTTGCAGTCCACCGCTCGCGTCAGAAACACAATTACTTTTCTCTCACCGAGTTAAAATAATTTCAACTTTATGTCAAGAATAAGAGATCATTTTTAAATTTTTTTATACATTACTTATTGGTTATTATTATTTTACTGTGACTTTTTGAAGTGTGTACAGAAGACAGGTTGATGACACAACTATGAAGGAATACGGTTATCCTCGCCTATTAACACCGACCTATTTGTTCAGCGGCTCTTTGTTTCCTTTTTTCTTTCGCCGCATCTGACATTATGTAATGTGACATAGTCCGGCCGCTGATCGCAACGCTCCTTCCACGCAAACTTCGCCGCGTTCTATGTGTTGTGCCGCATTGCCACCGCTTATATCAACCCGCATGCTGGAAGATACCCGCTGTATCGTATCAGCTGGTCCACTTATCGATGGAACCGCAACACGAGAAGAAAGGATCACAAGGAAGAAGTGCCTGCCGCTGCGAAGCCCGCATCGTTCGTAGCGTGTCTGGTGCAGCGACCTTATCCTGTAAGTCCTTTCTTTATCTTTATCCCCGCTTCCACCCGCGCCAGAATCGCTTATGGATATTGTGGGATTTGTTTCTCACGCAGAGTCGCAGTTTGAGAGAAAGTAATAGGCTGAGTCAGGTGATATTAGGTAGAAGTAGTAAGGGCATCACGTTGCAGTAATCTGCTCCAAATACCATGATGCCCCGTAAAAGCGCGGATACGGGGGGTGCAGGTTGAGGTTTTTCATCCGTGCAGGAACAGAGAAAGAATACAATTTCCTGCGTTGAGGCGGCCTGTCGTTAGAGGTGACAAAATAACCCACAGCCAGGTGGTAGGATATGTGCTCGACTATCCTACCAGGGCTACCACCCCTGGTCTAGAGTATGCCGCCATAACAACCTTGAATTGTGTTCCGGCGTTGGTGACCAGGTCCTTAGGTCCAGGCCCTTAAGGCCCCTATTGTAGTAGTACATCTCATCTTCAAACAAATGTAGAGGCGTTGTTATCTCAGCAAAGGTAGTTTTGAATTCATGAATTCCCACGCTATCATTCTGAATTATTCTCAGAGGATGAATTGTGTTGCCAGGTTTTAAATTGTTTGAAATATATTTAAATTTAAATACTTAGTTTTATGGTCAAAATTTACTTCTAATGCATTATGAAAATAATACCGCCCACTAAATAATATAGGTATTTGACGATGAGATGAAATCAGACACTTTTTTATCATCTTACAAAACGTCACAGCCTCATAGGTTAATAATAATTAAAAAAATAAACTGTGCGTGACAATTTTTCCCGCAAACTCTGTATAATTAATCGGACAGATTTATTTAACAGATTAATGGACGTCGAAAATGTATAATGTATTGTAATGCGCCGCCTAACGCGTCTAGATCACTCTAATGGATTTTCATAATAATCATTTGTCGGTGGCGTACAGCGTCCTCAGCTCACGACGTCAACAGATGACCCATCCCGTCTAATAGGTTTTAAACACTTTCGCAAGAGCGTCACGAAAGCACAAGAGACGAAAATATGGAACGCCCATAACTCGAAAAAGATCATGAAACCTAAAATAAAAATATCACTGTCTCAAATATTATTTATTTATTTTAAAGAAGGGTTATAGATTAATACATGTCAGTTATAGTAAAAAAAAGTATATAAAAAAGAAATTCTGATAACAAGCCTCCACTAAAAACCCCCCCAAAAAAAAAGAATTAAAAAAAAAAACAAGCCTCCACCTATTGGTAACAACACATACATACATAACCGATTCCTAATAATAGTAGTTACGAAGTTTATGTCTTTCCAAAAAAATATTGAGCAGTTTTTGCTCGACCGAATTTATACTAGTATAAGTTTAGTTTCAATATTGCTACTATTTTGTTGAAACAATTTGAGCTTCGTAAGATAAAGGCGTTTTGTCTATAGTAAATGTACACTGAAGGTGTTTGAAATAATCCTCTCTATTTAAGATTAAGGTCATTAGCCCGTAAATATATTATGATTAAATTCAAGATAAAAATATCATATCTGAAGTATGATTAAACTTAAGGGAGCTGCATACGTCTAGTCATCGCCGCGGACAACGAACTACTGACTAACGCGTTTTTGATTATTTTTTGGACCTGGACCCAGCTGAATAGCCGCAGATGACTGTTTCAGCGATACCGGACTTTGGGGGTTTCCCGACTCCATGGGAGCAGAGGCGTTCAGCCTGGGAGCAGCACGCTCGAGAAGGCACGTCCTGTGAGGTTTGACCAACGACCGCTGCGGGGATTGACTCTATCGGATTAAGCCGTAAAACGCTAAACGAGCTAAGCCAACAGGCTGAAATGCATTCCCAGTTATTCCAAATCCCACTTCCAACCAAATTCCAACCCCAATTAATCCAAATCATACTCCCAAACAATTCCCAACCTTTACCAACCCAAAACACACTCATTTATCGATCCCAAGCCAACCATAACCTTCCAACCTGTAAATTTATTTTGTGTACTAGAAAAGTAGTCTATTAAGATAAAATGAAGTTTTTTTTTTATATAACAAAGTAAAAATAAAAATAGTATTGTCTCGAGCATGACCTAAGCTTGACCCTGAAGGATATAAATAAAATAAAAAAACAGGCTGAAATAATTATTTAATGGGGACTCGTTATCGACTCCGCCGAGTCTTACTTTGTGCTGAATAACGCAGTGCGGGAGCGCAGATACTAAGTGCTGGGCCAGACTGAACACGCGGGCGCGGGTCGGTCGCGGCGCGGCATACTTAAACATATGAAACCTTATTTGAGTGTCCGTAGTGGGCGTGCGGGTGCAGCGAGCGGCGCGGACGGTATGGCGCGTTGAGCGCGCGGGCAATTGAAGCCATAGCACATTCATACAAGTGGCCGCAATTAAGGAGTTTTTTCATTTTTTTGCCATTTTAAGGAAGAATATTCTAATAATGATAAGTCCTCTTCATCCATATTGTATTTGGCAAACACTGGACACTAGTGGTGTCGCCACTAGGACGAGCCGCGCGCGTTCCCGCACCCGCGCCGCCACCGCGCCCGCGTGTTTAGTCTGGCCAAGCACTAATAGTTGCTTTATCTCACTCGCATATCATCCGTCCCGCTCACACACTGTACTATATATTGTACTAGCAGTACGATTTGTTAATATTTGTACTTAAGGTTACTGTTTCCAAAATAAATCAGATCACTTTAGTTCACATCAGCACTCGACAGTGAATACTACTCTCTCTGTCACCTTAAAGTATTATTTAATCACTACCTTCGCTGCTACAAACTGTTGGAAAGGGGATAAGCGAAATTCAACTAGCCTTCATTTGAATGCTATATTGCAAAAGTTGCCGACAAACTGTGAAAAGCTGTCCATATGTGTGAAGTTCGCTTTTGGCGGCATAGTTTGCGAAGTCCAATAAATCACATTGTTTTCACGACTTCATCTGTTATGCGTCGCTATGAATTTTCCGTACATTAAGCGGCTTTTTTCATTCATGTATTGTGTTCAGAGTTTTGACATTTATAGTTACCAGTTACGGGACTCGAATTAAAAAATCGTTGGAATTATTATAGAATTTATTAGAAGTATTCAAACACGTATATAACATAGGTAAAAATATAATAACACGCGCAAAGTCTGTCACTAAAGAGATAACCCAGTGTAGTCCTGTGTAGTACATACGTCTTGCCTCGCTTGCGATTATCGCTTGACTGCCAATCTCTCCATCGGGACATTGCTTTATACCGCACAATTACAATATGTCTCTAGACTGAATTTCACCTGAGAATCACACCTGGCTAACGACTATCATAAAAGATTACAATACACAATGGGATGTTTTTTTAGTTACAAGTTTTAAACACAAAGTAAACAAAAGAAGATGGTCATAAAAGCGCTTCAATGTTATTAGATCAAACGACGCCGGCGGGTAGTAAATGTGCTTTGTTTGCAGGTGGCTCAAATTGTAACGATATCATAGAATATACTTTTCATTTATCATATTTTGAAAGTACGCTTGGAGTTACCTGAGGCTGAAAACACTAGTTTACGTCCCTGAGAAACGATTTGCTCTGCTGTCAAAAAAAAATCGAACCGTAGATAATACATGTGACTCATGTCCCAGCTTCGTTTACAGCCATTGTTAAATCGTGGCACAAATGTTAATAAAATAATATCAACAATTTTGTAACATCAGTTTATACTTATAAACTTATCACTTAATTATTATTTAACTAGGATATGCCCGCGGCTTAATCCACGCTTAACTTGAATTCCCACGGGATTCCAGGGATACAAAATATCACAGCATTTAAAAAATAATATAATCTATCGGTTTATTGAAGAAAGACAATTTTTATGCACCCGAACAACTTCAAACCACTTCCAGGGAAAATTCAATGCTAAATTGGATTGAAAGTATTTATTTCCTACGCAGCAAAGAAAATTTCCAACTACAACAATAAAATACAAACAATAAACAACACATTCACTGTGTTATTTCATTTCACACAATAGCTTCAAAGACAAAGCATTTTAAACAAAAGCTGTGACAATAAATGAACTCTCCGTCGTTTAATACATAAATCAAAGGCATTGAACTTAAGGTTAAAAAAATATATTATTTATGCCAGAGAAACTTCGTTCGTGTTGCTATTCTGTTATATCATCTAGGTGTGTAGATGATGATACACTTACCACTTTCATAGTTGTAGAAGTTTATGTATTCTATACTTTGATTAATATCCCAAACTAATATAATATATTCTTTTGTTTATTGCTAAAGTCAAATTAGCAGGGGAGCCTTGGCGAAATCTGTGATTAGAGAAGTATTCTAGTCTTTGACAACAGAACCTTTCACGTTTCAATGATCACATTTCTGAATATCAGCTTTTAGGGGTAGTTTCAGGTATGCAGCTTCCAAATGCTGGAACAATATCCCACCCCCTATAAAAAAAATAAAAACTATTCATGGATTTAGACTAAAACTGAAAAAGTACTTATATGACCATCAAATGTGCCAAGCCGATCTTATTCATGATACAAGTGCAATATGATGGTGCGCATGTGGAGGGTGTGCCTGATCTATCCCGACTGTGTTAGTCATGTCAGTGTGTGTTAAATGTTATATCATTTATTAGTCTAGTTCTTCTCTATCTAATTTCATAAATAATATGTAAAACATTGTCAAGTTTTTATAAATAATGTGTATTTAGTCTTTTATTATTTAGTATTGTTTGTTGTTTTTTTCTCTCTCTTTCAATCTCAATTTTTGTATATTCACTTCA
Organism: Dendrolimus punctatus; assembly: GCA_012273795.1. NCBI lineage: Eukaryota > Metazoa > Arthropoda > Insecta > Lepidoptera > Lasiocampidae > Dendrolimus > Dendrolimus punctatus. The sequence continues at coordinate 4,867,648 of CM022535.1, read as the reverse complement.
TACCTGTTTTTTTTTAATTGCCCGTGTCCGTGTATGTCACAGACGGTCCTAGCGGAAGATCAGCGCTGGTTATCTTAACCGGCAACTTTGCTGAGCTATGACCAATTTAGGACTACATTTATTTATTTGTTTTAATTTAAATAGTGGTGTTTATTGTAGTTCTAAATAAATCTTTTTCTTTCTTTCAATATCGCAAAAAATTCAAGTGGCTGCCACTTCTTCTTCTTGCTAACTTCTACATTTATTATATCGTACCCTGTTTATACCCTACACTCCTCGTTGCCTTAAGGAATGTTTCAACATCCTTCATACATCACACACCTTCGATTTGCGCTCCTCTAATAACCTCCTGTTAAAGGCACCTGCACATTCTTAAACATTTTACTCCAAATCCTTCGCTGTGTAGGCTGTCTGCCTTTGGAACTGTTTACCCATGGATGTCAGAAAAGCTAAATCAATTGCCATATTTAAAAAATCTGTCAAAATCCATTACCTCACTTTTTATTAAAAATGTATTTTTATATTCTTCTTAACTTAGCTCTTTACTGTACCGTACCATATTGTACTGTTCTTCCTTTTGTTACTTCTTATTAATTTCATTATACCTAGACATAAGTTTTTAAAAGTATCCTCTCAATCAGGTTGCCTAGAAGAGATCGCTTTAGCGATAAGGCCGCTTTTTGCTTGGCCGTTAAGCTATTGTAATTATTTAGTCTGTAATTGTTTATTTGGTAAACAATAAAGTGTTTTCTATTCTATTCTAACCTTAATAATGTTCAAACTTGTAAGTTAATTTAATTTCGTACAAATTTCGGCCAATGGGCGACGACTGGTATAATCTAGTTATATTAAGAAACTAGCTGTCCCGGCAGACGTACTCCTGCCCGGTAAAAATAGGGGTTTGTCGCAGAGGGTTGATAAATTAGGGTTGTATGTATTTTTGTATGTTGTATCATAAAAAAATAGAAATTAAAAATTTTGTCTAAAAAATAAAATACAAATTTAGAGGTGGACTACCCCTAACATTTAGGGGGATGAAAAATAGATGTTGGCCGATTCTCATAGATACCGGATAAGCACAAAAAATTTCATCAAAATCGGTCAAGCCGTTTCGGAGGAGTATGGCAACGAAAACTGTGACACGAGAATTTTATATATTAGATTAATATACTACAACAAATCTTCGTCTTATTTTGTGCCATGATTGAGCCATGGCCTCTCGCCACTTGTGCGTCATTCTAGCCAACGGGTAACCATCTTAGACGCACCACACAACTTTAATTAATCCTCAAAACTATCACCCCTGGGCTAGAGTATGCCGCCATAACAGCCTTGAGTTGTGCTCCGGTTTTAGTGGGACACTTGCAACACCAAAGGTGCTACAAGTGCGCTGATGCTTTCTTAAGGGAGACTGGAACCTGCTCATTAATGCCGGACTACAACTCAAGCTTGTTTTGGCCCCATACTCTAGTTCTGGGATGCAATCCAGTCTGGCAAATACCCTTCCACCTGGCTGTGGGTTATTTTGTCGCCTCTTACCACAGGCCAGCCCGGTCGAAGGAAATTGTATTCTTTCTCCGTTCCTGCACGGATATATAAATAAATAAATTCTTCCGACACAGTTTTCACTAAAACCACAGCTTACATTCCGTTTACTTACATTACGTCCCAGGAATGTGTTTGGGTATGTAAGAATTAGTTAGATTGCATAAATATTACCTGAAATCGAATGATGTAAATGGCAATTTTGTTTTAAATTAAATACTTGTTATGAATAACGTCTTTATTTGGATAAGGATTAATATCTAATATATAAAATTCTCGTGTCACAGTTTTCGTTGCCATACTCCTCCGAAACGGCTTGACCGATTTTGATGAAATTTTTTGTGCTTATCCGGTATCTATGAGAATCGGCCAACATCTATTTTACATCCCCCTAAATGTTAGGGGTAGTCCACCCCTAAATTTTTTATTTATTTTTTAGACAAAATTTTTAATTTCTATTTTTTTATGATACAACATACAAAAATACGTACAACCCTAAATTATTAACCCTCTGCGACAAACCCCTATTTTTACCGGGCAGGACGACGTCTGCCGGGACAGCTAGTCATGTTTATAAAAACACCTCCACAAATAATGCATTATTTCAGAACAGATTTTCAAAAACGGTCATAGTGAGCCAACCTGAAAAGGTAGACATAGGCTGTCGCAGATTTTTTTTTGAACTTTTAAACGGAAGCAAACCTTTCATACATGACTTTTGCGAAACTACCCGTTTACGCAGCGTAACCTCTCAAAAAGAAAAAATACCCTGATTTTGAAACATTCTTCATTGGTAATGTGCGCTTATTGTCTTAACGTGATGATATATATAACCTATATAGCCTTCCTCGATAAATGGGCTATCTAAAACTGAACGAATGTTTCAAATCAGACCTGTAGTTCCTGAGATTAGCACGTCCAAGCAAAGAAACAAACAAAATTCTTCAGCTTTATATATTAATATGGATTATATATATATATAGGTTATATGTTAAAAACAGAATTAAGTTTTTATGTAAGTAAAATAAAGCGCCTAGGGATTGACATGCGGCGTAGCCGTGGGGCAAACTTTAGTATTTAATATAATTACTAACCCAAATTATAATTATTTTGTTTAATCTATGTTAATATCTTATTCTATTACATCATGGGGAGGTGCCTGTAAAAGTCATTTAATTAAACTTGATAGAGCACAGCGAACTTTTTTAAAAGTTATTAAAACCCCGAATTCCGACCTTTACCGAAAATTTGATATATCTTCAACGTCTCTACTAGTATAAATGCTCGGCGTACATGGGTTTGCCCAATTATCATTTCCAAAACTTCTGTTATTAACAAGTTTCTTACTTATCTTGCTCTTTACCTGTACAAAAAACGCAATACACTGGTACACATGTATCCATTCAATATAAACAGATGTATAATAATATTAATAAATGAGCTGAAAACAAAAACTTACGAAGAAACTGAAAACCTAAATCATGATTACAGTAATTTTAAATGATTGACTCATAAATATACATACATACATAACTTCACGCCAGGTCCCTTGCGGGGTAGGCACGAACAACAGAGCGCCATTTAGGCTTATTCTTACACACCTCACTTGCTTCTTTGACATTCATAGTTCTTGTCATGCACGCTCGTCTGTTCTTAAGGCTCCTGACATCACCTTCTGCTAGTACACGATCAATTTGACCATGGAAGGTGTGTCGTGGCCTTCCGCGACTCATAAATATCTTGTGCGTATATTATGTATACATGTGTGTATATTAGGATGATCCAAAAAAATTTTTTTTTCCATACAAGCTCAAAACTTTCTTTTGGGTGTAAAAAAATTTCTGTGAAAAGATGAGCCCTTAATATTAATATTGTCCTTATCGCATTTTTTTAATTCCCATAAGAATAACACAGGATATTTTTTTTTGCTTCTTCTGATTTTTGTACCGTTCAAACGACTGGTTGAATGATAAATCGCTGTTCCAATCTTTATAGAGAATTGAACGCTCTACAAAAAAGGTCTGATAACATTTTTTGATTTGTCGATTTTTGATTTTCGGCTACAGTCCGACTCACGCCTTCAACACGAACGCACGACATACGTGCTCGTGTACAAACGCTAGTTTTCGCGCTCGCTGCTTGCCTTCAAATAAATCCTTCTGAACTGTATTATATTTGACAAAAAAATTGATCCTTATTTTTGACACTGAAACCAACAGTTTCGGTGTAATTTATAAAATTCGATCAAATTTTTGAACAATTGAACTTTGATCTTGAATAACTTTTGAATGCGTGGACAAATCAAAAAATGTTATCAGACCTTTTTTGTAGAGCGTTCAATTCTCTATAAAGATTGGAACAGCAATTTATCAGTCAACCACTCGTTTGAATGGTACAAAAATCAGAAGCAAAAATAAATTTTCCTGTGTTATTCTTATGGGAATTAAAAAAATGCGACGAGGACAATCTTAATATTAATATTAAGGGCTCATCTTTTTACAGAGTATCTTTTTTTGCACCCAAAAGAAACTTTTGAGCCTGTTTGGAAAAAAAAATATTTTTTTTTTGGATCACCCCAGTGTATATATAAATAATATATGTAAAGTAAACATATATATATTGTTCATAAATTATTAAAAAAAGTATATAAATAATAAAAATAACTTTGTACTTGTTTTGTTATAAACTCACTACGCTCACTGGAAGTGAAATGAGAAATCTTCTTAAGTCCCTAGTATATGGAATTCACGTTCTGTAGACAATTAAAGCCATATGAATGTTTAACAAGTCGCTTAACTGACAATTTTGGAACTACCTCCAAATGTTTGTTGTAATTTTTATTTGTGTTGTTTAACATATTTAATTTGTTACATAAATTTAGTTATTAAATCACTGGAAACAACTAACACCCAAGGATACAGGCTTATCCTAGTCTAGGTGACAGTTATCCAGTCTTAATTTTAAGGCGAAATTTGTTATGTTTTTGGTGACAATAAAATTATTTATAACTATATTTATTAACTAGCTGTCCCGGCAGACGTCGTCCTGCCCAGTAAAAAATAGGGGTTGATCGTAGAGGGTTGAAAATTTAGCGTTGTATGTATCTTTTAATGCTGTATCATAAAAAAATAGAAATTAAAAATTTTGTCTAAAAAATAAAATAAAAAATTTAGGGGTGGACTACCCCTAACATTTAGGGGGATGAAAAATAGATGTTGGCCGATTCTCATAGATACCGGATAAGTACAAAAAATTTCATCAAAATCGGTCAAGCCGTTTCGGAGGAGTATGGCAACGAAAACTGTGACACGAGAATTTTTTTTTATTTTTTTTTATTGCAGTATGTCAGCAGACAGGCAGACGGCCCACTTGATGGAGAGCGGTTACCATCGCCTATGGACATTTGCAACACCAAAGATGCTACAAATGCGCTGCTGCCCTCTTAAAGGAGACTGGAACCTGGTCCACTACTGCCGGAACACAACTCAAGGTTGTTATGGCGACATACTTTAGACCAGGGGTGGTAGCCATCCAGTCGGACAAATGCCCTACCACCTGGCTGTGGGTTGTTTTGTCGCCTCTTACGACAGGCCGCCCGGCCGCAGGAAATTGTATTCTTTCTCCGTTCCTGCACGGAGGATATTTATTAATTCATCATCATTAGAGTTCTGAGTCGGTCATTTATTTTTTTCTTAACAACTGAACATCAATTAGGGTACCCCACTCAGTCGTGACTAATTGAAAGGTAGACGTGGCTAATTAATATATCGGATCAACAAACTACTTTTGTTGGTGAACTGAAAGTAAGTTGTATCTCAGCAAGTTATTTATATGGCGGGAAAGTTTAATGTCAAAAGGACAGCAGGAAAGAAAAGGTTCTCAAGTCGACTGTATGGTGTTTTTTTAATTTATATTACGCGATTTCTTGGTCAATTGTGGACCGATTTTTTTTTCTTTATACACACTTGTAATCATAATTACACACTCACTCACACACACGCCCACACCCACACAAATACACAAACATCTCTCTATCACGACTTTCTTTTATATATATAGATAAGATATTAAATGTTCACTAGTTATTTTTCTTCTGTGAAGGTGACGTTACTGCCTGACTTTAATATAGTATAGTTATATATTTATTATTAAAATATAATTATCGTACAATAATTATGTATACCACCATCGCCACTCCTAATCTGCAATATTCTTGCTACAGGTTGTCTGAAAGAGATAGCTTTTTAGCGATAAGACCGCCTTTTGTACACAATTAAAATAATACTAGTTCGTAAGTTTTCTCTAATGGTGTACAATAAAGTGTTATCTATCTATCTATAAACAGAAGACCAGCGTTGGTTGCTATCAATCAGCATTTACTGAGTTAGGGCCTGTTTAGAGTTAGTTAACCTTTGGCTTCTGTTAAACTGCTTATTTTTTTATTTATTTTTTTTATTGCAGGAGTTCAGCAGACAGGCAGACGGCCCACTTGATGGATAGCGGTTACCATCGCCTATGGACATTTGTAACACCAAAGATACTACTAATGCGCTGCTGCTCTCTTGAAGGAGACTGGAGCCTGGTCACTAATGCCGGAACACAACTAAGGGTTGTTATGGCGACATACTTTAGACCAGGGGTGGTAGCCATCCAGTCGGGCAAATGCCCTACCACCTGGCTGTGGGTTGTTTTGTCGCCTCTTACGACAGGCCGCCCGGCCGCAGGAATTTGTATTTTTTCTCCGTTCCTGCACGGATAAAATTATGTAGGACCAAAGAAAAAATACAATTTCCTCGGCCGGGTGGCATGTCGCAAGGTGCGTCGAAACAACCCACAGCTAGCTAGGACAGGATGGCCACCTCCCCTGGGCTAAAGTATGTCGCCATAACAACCTTTATCTGTGTTCCGGCATTAGTGACTAGGTTCCAGTCTCCCTCAACAGAGCAACAGTGCATTTGTAGCACCTTTGATGTTGCAAATGTCCATAGGCGATGGTAACCGCTTTTCATCAAATGGGCCGTCTGCCTGACTGCTGAACTCCTGCAATAAAAAAAGTATGATTTCCATTCTAAATTACTCTAAATAAACATCACCTATTTTCTTTCATGAGCACACATGCTTCTAGTTATGTAGGCTGAACCTACATTCGGGAGTGTCGGTAGGTAACTTGTACGAATTTCCATACCGCAATATACCGTCATAGCAGAATATTATCACGGAGGCAGCGGATATTGCATAGCAATCGCGGTCGAATTTCAAAGTGCGACCCTTAAAACGGATTCCTTTGCGGATTGTGATCGTATCCCCTTGGAACTTCGCGAGGGAATATATTAAGGTTGAATTCTACATAAATATGAATGAAGAATATATGTATGACCTATATTAACTTTGCTAAATGGAATAAAACTTACACACTATCTCTTACGCTCGCTTGATCAGAATGATGCTACGAGGTCGCGAAGATCGCAAAGCCGCTGACAGGCCACCAGAAGCCAAAGATGGCCACCCAAAGCCCGAGATGGCCACCGAGCGCCAATAAATGGCCAACCAAACCGCAGACGAAGAGAACGCAAAGCCCGCGAAGGCCATCGAATGCCGTAGACTAGCCAATGAGGGCCGTTGAGACATCACCGTTAGGAAGGCTCCAATAGCTCCAAACCCCGCCATCGACAGATAGTTGTCCGTCGAGTAGAAACCCGAGCAAAGAGGTTTTCTTCGAGGCCCCAACTTCCTCGCCGCCTCAAATGACTAAGAGGAAGGAGACGACGAGAAAGGTTATTCACGCTCGTGCAAAGAATATATCTTTCAAATTCAAAAGTTTTTTTTCTAAATTAGTTCCGCTGGAGAACACTTTCTGAAGGTCATACATGTACACCGCGTCGCAACGAGTTATTGCTGTTAAGGAGAAGAAGCGGCAAGAAACACCCCAGCAACACGTCTAGCTTAATATTGTTTTTGTTTATATTTCTTGATTTATTTATATCTCAAGTTCTTTTTTTAATAAGTTTTATACATGTTACAGAATTACTTTTTGAAGAATTAATGGAGTAATAATAAGATCAAGACACAATAAAAGGAAAGAAAATATAGATATAATAATGACATGACGTACTAAAATGTTATGCTGCAATATATCTTCATAAATTCCTTACAAGCTTCGAAATATAAAAACGTTATACAAAATACAAGAGTTTGGAGCGAGCTGCTATGTAAATGAAGCTTTATCATTTAAGTATTCTTCAATAGTGTCCCTTTTTTAGCAAGATACCATTTAATTTGGTTTTAAATTTGGTGAAAGGCAGATCTAACATATATACTTTCTAACAATAATAATAGGGCTTAGGTCTGCGAGGTGCAAAAATGGCCACGGCGGAAGAGCCTTCCTTTGAGAGTGAGACGGAGAAACGGAGGAGTGAGGAGAATTCCAGCTGGTTCCTCCTTTCCTGCCCTCCACATTAGGGTCATTCCTAAATCCTCTTTACCAAAATAGGTACGATACTAAAAAATGCCTTTGAACCAGTTGTTGAATCCTCACAATTTTTCTAATGTGGGTAGTTTTATAAGTGCCGCTGGCTTTCGGTTTCGCCGCCATTGCGTGTTGGCGAAACAGTCTCTAACGCACGCGAGGTCTGTCCGGACGTTCCGTTTTCTCCGTGCATGTGAACGTTTCACATCCCATTCTTGGAGCTTTTTATTGAACTTTACATACAAGCCGTGCTTGCCTTTTTGTGTGAGTGTGCCATACGTAAACAACCCGAAGTGCCATTAGAGGACCTATTCGTGCCGTGCACTATCAGGAGCCCATTGGAGGTGCATTCCGAGGTTAGTGGTACTTATTACCCCATTAGTTTAGTGCAGGATTTGGCATACCTGTCACTCTCTCATAAATAACCTATATAGTCCACATACCACTAGAACCAGCGAAGCTGTGTATGGATCCGTGATCCAGCACTGCACACCAGTCATAATGAAAATCTGTATACGATTATATGATTTTTATACTTCAAAAATACAGTTCGCTTAGGATACAGGGGTCGAAGACCAAGACGCAAGACGGGGGTAATGCCCGATTCCCAAAATAATTTCTAAGTAAAAACGTAATAAGTATTATTGTAGACGTCGTGGAATAAGAGCAAAAGCAATTTATTAATACATTACATAAGTAATTAGTATTATACGTAATACAGCCATTAGGGACTTATATTTGTAATTTTCGTTACTAATTTGGACAACACAACATGTAACAATCGATAATTCATAAACATAATATAGTTTGAAAATTATTATGTCTAGGTTGGAATCCATAAACAAAATTATATTAATAATGTTTTTTATTATTATTAATCTCCTTCTCCTGACGCACACGCTTGTCAGGGTATTATTTGCCGAATTTATTTATTTTAAATACTACATATTCCTGAATATCAATTTTTGAGTTCTAAAACATTCTACTTTCTTATTATCTACTTTATATAATGCTATTTTGCTTATTCTATTACATTTAACTGTTGCTATTCTAAATATCTACTTACTCATCCTTTATTTCTATTGTTTTACTTAGTTATCTTATTTAAACACCTATTTATATATGTATTATTTACTATGTATTATCTTAAGAAACAGTGGTATTTTTAGCAATACCTCTTTATTAATAATGTTAGAGATAATGCCGCAAAGGGAACTTTGTGGCGAAGCCTTAGGTGAGTAGCGACACCTCGTACCTGACTCCGAGGGCCAAGGCAAGGCATCCGCCTCCGTGCTTGCCTTAGCCAGCCGGCACTGAGTGCAGATCGCTAGAGCTAAGACTCAAGCTCCAGGGTTGGAAGTGATAAATGGCATCATGATATTGAGATGAACTGCTAGTGGAGTTAAAGATCAGGGACGGGACTGTGCCTGTCGCAATGTCCACGGAAGATGGAAAAATCGGCAGACGATCGATGATGACTCGCCACTCACTGCATGGGCCCCTAAAAATGCCAAGATTGGCGACGGACAACATGGGTGTGGGCTGCAGGTTCACCGAACTACTTCCGATATTATGCCATTTATCACTTCCACACCTGGAGCTTGAGTCTTAGCTCTAGCGATCTGCACTCCGTGCCGATTGATCTCCAGTTTATAAATAAAACATAGTTTATTATAAATATATATATATATATATATATATATATATATATATATATAATAGCCGCTTGTCTAAGGCGGCTTGGCAAGTTTGACACATCGGTTATTAGCCCGTGGTAATTTTAACAAATTGCACATTAGATCGGAAAACTGCCTAAGTGGTGCATGCGTTCCGGCCAGGATCGAACCCGCGCCCTTTGAGTTTGGGACGCATGCGTTAGCCTATTACGCTACCACGACTTAGCTGGTTACAAACCATTTATTATTGTTTTATTTATTTAACAATCATCTTACAAAAGGACTCAACCACCTAGATTTTCATAAAAGTATAGACGTAGCCTACGTGAATAATGAGCGTCAAAAGATGTGATTTTTTTTGCAGAACAAAAAAACAAGTTGCCAACGTTACTCCTTATATAACATCAGCTATCTGCTAGTGAAAGTCCCGTCAAAATCATCCAAACCAAAGAAAGAGAAGAGAGAAAAAGAGACAAAGAAAGTCCAACCGTTGTAGAGATTCACATCCAGACAGAGAATAATTATTCACCGATTACCAAAAAGAGGAGGTTCTCAATTTGGCCGGTATATTTTTTTTTAAATTATTTACACCGATTACTCTGTGATTTATGATCCAATTTCCGTGATTCTTTTTTAGTTCGATGCGGAATAGTTGCCATTTAGTCCCCTAAAAATTTAACATACTTTGGCTCAGTAGTTTTCATTTTATGAACATTTTTTAAGAAAAAAATTCCGTTCCGTTTTTTGCGACCTATATTTTTTAAGGCGCGAGGCACCTTTTTGAAATTAATTTCTCGATATAAGTGCTTACGTAAGTAAGTTGCTTTTGAATTTTTAAAGATTAAAGTTTTATCTGTATTTCCGCATTGATGCAGTTAAACTTATTTGTATAAAAAAATATACATTAACGCTTATATTTTCCTGAGAACCCAAACAAACAAGTAGATCAATGCGGAAATACAGCAAAAAATTTAATATTTAATAATTCAAAAGTAACATTTTGTGTAACTATAATAAATAAATATAACAAATAACTAACAAGAACTATGAATTTCAAAGAAGCAAGTGAGGTGTGTAAGATTTAGCCTAAATGGCGCTCTGTTGTTCGTGCCTACCCCGCAAGGGACCTGGTGTGAAGTTATGTATGTATGTATGTATGTAACATTTTGTGTGTTGGATCCTTTTTGCGTAACTACGTCCAATTCTATAACAGTCAGTTGCAGCCAGAATGCCAATGGAACCCTAAAAAATATATTTCTATTGTATAAACTCAATAGCATCCGATCAAATGTGACTCCCTGAGGAGGTACATTGAAAATGATTTCCTTCCACATCTAAATTGGTTATCGATTCTTATTATCTTCGTCGCATACGGTATGCGATGTCATAATATGTCCTTCATTAGATCTAAAGTGATTATCTTACACGTGCACGTAGCGATTAATTATTCCGGAATGTTAAAACAATTAAATAGAATAGAGTAGTTGACTGTCAAAAGTAATTAGTAAGTGTAACTTTTGTAACGAAACTTTTAATGATTTAAAAAACACACCGCAACCTACTCGATTTTGGTCGTATTTTGAGAGTTATGACGTCACAACTTCAAAGAGTTAAATAATAATGTATACAATGGGCGCGTTCCTGTATTTCTCACAACGCCCAAAACGCTCCGTCTGCCGTTCCACACGGCGACCACGGTCATCATGATCGTGGCGAACACGTCACTAATGACTAATAACATAATTTCCGCTTACATAGCACTCAGAACGACCCATGTCAAGAAGTGAGTAAAATAACCATTCCATTTGGGTTTAAGATAGTGATGCCGGCAAGCAAGTGGAACGGAAAAAATCGCGGTCGTGAACGTGGACATTGGGAGGCTCATGTAGAACGTAGTCAGAGTATAATGTCGAGAAAGTTAGGAGTTTTTGGCGGGAACTGAAAGGAGACGTTGTGCTGTGCAGCTTTGTTTATGTTTTTGAGTAGTAATTATGTGTTTTTGAGAAATGTGAACTGTATAGTCAAATGTGGCCTTTTGAGTTGTCGCAAGAACTCCGTTGAATGGCACTAGCTTATTACCTACAGTTCAGCTGTACTACAACATAGGCTTAAGAAAATGAAGCAACTATATTGTAAACTAAGATCTGCCTTAAAGGCCTAGCTGCCAAGCCATAAACCTAAATAAAAATATAAATAATCGAGAAAGATAAAATTTATCATTAAAAAACAATTAAAGAACAATGTTCCAAATTTAAATATTAAACATCGTGGCCACATACTACCTATCTAGCCATGACAAAGATATTAAAAACTTTTTAGTGGAGACCCGAGACTAACACCTATTTATGACGTGTTTGTTTGTAAAGTTTGTAAAAATAAAATAAAAATATAGTGCATTGTTAATTGTTATAAACACTAAAAAAAAAGTAAAGAATGAATGTTATTTCAATGGCTGTTCTTTTATATGTAATAAATTATATAAGAGTTTTTTGTAAAACGTATCCGCATCCTTATTCTAAACTCTATATTCAATATTTATGTTTAACAAGAAGATAATGGAATTTTTCTATAAAATCTTATACAAATAACTGGAGTAAAATTGAACTGGTGAGAATAATTTTGTGAAAATATTGTAATAGGTTTGAGGTTCCAATATTTTCTTGTTTGTAATATTAAAAATGTACTATTCTCTCGAGACTTTTGTTAATGGTTATTGAAGTAAGTTTCGAAGTACGTCGAGTGTTTTTGATTAAATTCGGTTTTATTAGACCTAACACGTTTATTACGAGAATTGAAACACATTCATTTATATAATATTTAAATATTGAAAACTTTGGTTTTAGATGTAAAGAAAAAATGTTTTTAATTCATTTAAGAAAGGAAGAAAGAGAATATATACTGTCAAGAATTAATGCACATTAAACTAAAAAATGTTATGCTTATGCCCTTGCCAAGCATTTATTTTACTTTTGACTAGAATTACCGGTGTTTGCAACGTTTTTTTAATATTCCGACACCTGACACTCGGTACTCATTACTGCGTGATTGGCAAAATCAATGCCTGTACGTTGACGCCATTGCAGACAAAAATAGAAAACAACACTCTTGACAGGTCGATAACGGATCAATTATTAATGTCCTAATGAGTTCCTGACTCGATTAGGTAGTAATAAAAATAGATCTCATTTATAAATAAGTTATATTCATCAAGTAACGCACTCTAATATTTTTTCCTGGTGTTTATTACCTCGGACAATGTATCATCTGCTGATCCAAGGAGGTAACGTGTTTAGTTTTCTGAGCAACTTACCCATAGCAGACACGACTAAGACCCAGTATTCTATTAATCCTGATCTAATGGATTGCGGTTAATAAACTAGGTTAGATTTTCAACGTGATAAGATGGCATGGGAAGACTTCATTGCTCACCTAATATACAATTGCAAAAATGCACGATTACAATATGGTCCTGCTAGAAACAATAAGCGGCCTTATCGCTTCAAGAAATCTCTTTCAGGCAACTTAACAAAAGGAATAATTTTACCTAACCTGGCGATGTAGGTGGTCCATGTCATTAAGCAGAATTTAACAGACGTAATTGAACTACTTTATAAATTAAATACATAGTATTAGTTCATACACTTTCAGTTGAAAAGAACGTGTGTTAATGTGTTTAAAATTTTAGTAAATTCCTTTAAATTAGGCAATATTTCAAAAAAGACTTATATGTGCTTGGAAAAATCACAGCCTTGCTGCAAATGACATAAGTTCACGCGATCCGGGTCGTTGTGAAAATCCATAGGTGGTACTAGCCGGGGCTAGGCGCTGCGTAATTACATGATCCAGGCAAAAACTAGCATAAAGCTCAGTACACAATTTCGAAAAAAAGTTGATGTTAATTTTAAAATAATTTCATCACCCACATAACACCATAATCTATACTTTTATAGCAGGCTACTCGACACTTTACAGTAATTTCTAACATTATTTACAAAAAACAAACAGACTTCAGAATACCATATTACTTTTAAAACTCTCCTTCCTTTCATCTTCTCCTAATTATTTTGGATCGCCACAATAAGTCTCTTACTTTTAAACTCCTGTATTCTAACATACTCATAATGTTTTCTAGACTGTTTTAAATTTATTTCTACACGACATCTGATATATATCAGAAATACTATAATGGAAATAATTTCATTACTATTTAAACAATAATAATTAATGCACTATTTGGCTTCTCGTAATTGTAATAAGTTATAACATTATAATTTTGTACACTCATAGCAATACTATTAGGCTTCGACGTTTTGCAATATGATAAAAAGTGTGTTAGTTGATTTACTGTCATCTACTCTATTATAACTGTCGGCTCCATCTTAAACACAGCCCGAATGTACCACAACCAATATAATACCTATAGATAAAGAGAGCTTTCCCTGCAGCTATACCAGGGGTCAAATCCTAGGTAGTAGCTCTACCTCAATCATAGAAAATGAGAAAACTTATTATAAATCGCGAGTGATCTATCCGTGCAGGAACGGAGAAAGAATACAATTTCCTGTGGCCCGGCGGCCTGTCGTAAGAGGCGACAAAACAACCCACAGCCAGGTGGTAGGGCATTTGCCCGACTGGATGGCTACCACCCCTGGTCTAGAGTATGTCGCCATAACAACCTTGAGTTGTGTTCCGGCATAAGTGACCAGGTTCCAGGCTTCCTAAAGAGAGCAGCAGCGCATTCGTAGCACCTTTGGTGTTGCAAATGTCCATAGGCGATGGTAACCGCTGTCCATCAAGTGGGCCGTCTGCCTGTCTGCTGATCTCCGGCAATAAAAAAAAAAAAAAAAAAAGTGAATCCGCGGGCAAAATCTAGTATATGTAAACCTCCCTCGAAAAATTACATAACTCATGAAAATCCGTTGCGCAGTTTAGGAAGAGTTAGCGGATATAAAGTTAGACAGACAGACGAGGAAAGAGAGTTTGTAAAGAAGATAAAGAGGAAGCCGATACAGGGCAAATTTCAAAAGCTCTAACGAAGCAGGATTGCCAGGTTTTTGGACATCGTCATTTTATTCATAGATATGTTGGTCTAGGCTCCATATTCTGGTTATTGTTTTGAGCAGATATGAATTGCTTGTGTTAAATATGTATGATGATTTTTTGTGTTACAGAGGACGTATGTTCCCATGAAAGAGTTTGAAAGGTAAACAGTACTAAGCTGGCCCCAAGCAGTGGAGTAATCAGCTTTTACTGGTCAGAATTTGCCCGACCAGATACATACCGTAACTTTTTAGCTAGGCATGTATCTACTATCCTACAATTCGGGACAATGAACAAAATACGATATTTTAATAAATTAATATTTGTCAGCCCCTATAAGTCATACACTATCCTTCTCATCTTCATGATGTGAATAAAGAAATTCCTCGTTGATAAAAAAGCACCTACTGCACTAAAATACAGGCTTCCAACGAAAACAATGCAGTGAAATGTCCACAGTGTACACTGAGCTTAATCTCGTACCGTCGAACAATGCCTTTATTGCGAATAGACTTTTTGTGTTTCGCGTCTTTCTTCACCAATAAAACAATATTATTGCTTCATACTTGAATCGTTTCGATGTATTTTTATTGCCTATTTTTGTGGAAAGCCAAGTGGGCAATTTCATGAGGATTTTATTGGATCTTCCTGATATAATATAATATTTCTTAAAAGTAACTAACATATAACCTGAGCCTTATTTTTTATTAAATATATTTTTGTTCTTGCGTCGTTATTACTGTTACCACGTCTGTTTCCTATTGGTTCGGGGTAGGCCAAGACGGTGGACTTCCACCTGCTATGATCCTGACAAACACTTGTCGTTTCATTAATTTTCATTAATCTCTTCATACATACACGCTTATTTGAAGTGATTTTCACACAACCTTTCTTCAAAAACCTTCAATTTGATCATGGTGAGCACGTCTCGGTCGACTGGCACCGACTCGATCACTCACATCACCGTCATACTTCTTTTGTGATTATGCTGTCATTCATTCTCTCTACATGCCCAAACCACTTTAACATTCCTTTTCCTCTCCTTTAAAAAAAAGGGATTGACCTCTCAAACCGCAAGGTACAATGAACTTCGAACCCACCAAGACATTGTTCCGGAGGAGAAGTTTATCAGATAAATGAATTAATTACGCTGAAGTTGGCGAGGATCAGTCTGCCGACAACTTATCATTTGTCTGGGGAGTTTGTTATTACTAACTTGTTGATCATAAGGATAATCATATTTATCCATCTAACTATCCTGATATTTCTTTCTTTGTATTTGCTAAATATAGCAACATTTTGAAGGTTTCATGGGCAAGTAGCGAAAATGAACGCTATTAAATTCTTGTGTTAGTAATTATATTTTCCAAATTAGGAAAGGAGTTGGTATGGGTGATTCTCCTGGGCCCAACCGCGCGCGTCATTGTTTGCAACCAGGTTGTTTTATTAATATAGCTCATCAGGAATCGCTCCGTTTCAAGTGCTTGTTTGATAAGTCACTATACTGGATCGGAGAAAGAATACAATTTCCTGCGGCCGGGCGGCTTGTCATAAGAGGCGACAAAATAACCCACAGCTAGGTGGTAGGGTGTTTGCCCATCTGGATAGCTACCACCCTTGGTCAAGAGTATGCCGCCCTAACATCCTTGAAACGTGTTCCGGTTTTAGTGATCAAATTCTAGTGTCTCTTTTTTTCAAGAGTTCAGCAGACAGGTTGACGGCCCACTTGATGGAAAGCGGTTACCATCACTTATGAACATTTGCAACACCAAAGATTCTACAAATGCACTGCAGCTCTCTTAAGGGAGATTAGAATCAGGTCGCTAATGCCGACACACAACTCAAGTTTGTTATCTAGGGGTGGTAGCCATCCAGTCGGAAAAATACCCTACCACCTGGCAGAGAGGGACAGTATATTGGTAACCTTTGATGTTACAAATTTCCATGGGCAATGGTAACCGCTTCACATCAGGACAAGAACCTGATCACTAATGGCTGAACACAACTCAGAATTACTATGGGTTTTTATAGTGGCATACTCCAGCTAGACTATGCGTGCTAACCACCCAAATGGGTAAATAGCCTACCACCTGGCTGTGGGCTATTTTGTCGCCTCTTACAGCAGGCCACGGGAAATTGTATTCTTTCTCCGTTCCTGCACGGATAAAAAAGCATCTTCGCCACCTCTTTACTCTTAAGTAAAGGTGGGGTAAAATGTTCTTATGCGCATTAATCTAAAGCAAAATCGCAAAAAAGCAAAAAAGGCAGGAGAAGGCCAATGAGACAATTCATGCATCAAATTAAGAAAAAAGTGGATGTCATGTCGTACAAAGAAGTAAAACAGCTGTTCCAAAATAGAGAAGATTGGAGGACGCTCCACCTACAAAATTACAGCTTAATGATAGATAGATTATATTACAAAAATTAAAACGTCAAATTAATTTTATTGAAAATATACATAGTTAAGATAAGAAGTACAATGAACTAACTATATTATATCAATTTGGTTGAAAAGCATAGAAGTGAAAACAACATTGAACGATTCAAATTCAAGTTTACAGGTATCAATAACTGTTTCATCAATTTTGAAAGACATAAATGAACCTTATAACATCACCTTTGTTGTGTTTTCGATTGTTTGCTTTGTAAGTGAGTCCTTACTTTAATTTGTTATATAATGTTACTACACGAGTACGACAAATTACTTTCATGCCGTATAAAGTTTCTCTGAAACTTCTCGTAGCCATGTAAACTCGGTGTCGCTTATTAGCAAGTTTCCGCAAGTGTAATGAAATAAAGCAGTATGCGGTGAAATAATTCAGGGAGTAATTCTGTTAGAAAGGGTGTGCGGTCGAGTTCCCAAACATAAGTTCTAAATACTAATTTTAGAGGCATCATTTGTAAATAGGGTTCTACATAACGTACACCTGCCTGTAGTAAAGAATGTGTATGTATGTATTATTAAACTGACTATCTTAATACCCTTTCATTAATAAACACTCAAAATGTGTACGTAGGAACGATGGTTATATTGAATTTGGATTTAACTATGAAGAAATCTCCAAATAAAAATTATTTATTATAAGACCCGAATATATTTTCTTCAATTGACATTGAATTTCACAATATTTTTTTATACATAAAGTCAAATGCCCATAAAAAACCAGCAAAGAGTATGTACAACTGGCTTACCCGAGGCGAAGTTCTATCGTGCGCCACTGATACCTACTTATATACATACATAACTTCACGCCAGGTCCCTTGCGGGGTAGGCACGAACAACAGAGCGTCATTCAGGCCTATTCTTACACACCTCACTTGTTTCTTTGACATTCATAGCTTTTGTCATGCACGCTCGTCTGTTCTTGAGGCTCCTGACATCACCTTCTGCTAGCACACGACCAATACCTACTTGTGTATATAATAAGAACAGCAACCCTAATTTGAATATATCGCAAGGCACCGCACGTGCTATGTAATTTGTTATTTTTTTGCTCCACACTCGAGTTAATTTCGTCAGGTTCAAAGGGCCCCCTGTGGGATCCGTCCGGGAGAGTTTCTTCATTTACATGATAAGGGATTTAAAAAAACTGGTGCAAAGAAGGCATACAGGTTTTAAAAATAATTCAAGTCTTTGAGTAAAATGTTTATTATTCACTCCTTTACTCAAACCTTAATTACGTTTATTTAAAACCATAGTACGCAAGAATATTAAATCTAAACATAAAGACATTTTAAAAGCATTATTCAAATGTTGTAATGTCATGTACAAATACCTACAAAAAATAGTATACGCAATACGTAACGTTGGTTGGAACACAATAAAGAAAATAAACTGTAGTGAATTCATTCAATGATCAGAACCATAATCCTAGTGACAGTGTGAATCTCCGGGGGACGAGTGCAGTGTGGCGGCGGACTGGTGGCGAGGTAAGTCCTTCCTTGTGCCTTCTTCCGGCCATCGCATCGCGCCCGCACTAGTAGTCGCCAGTGGCCGAAATTCGACTATAATAATTAATTTAAATTTCTGTGTTCTGTTTTCAAAGACTATATGCATCTATAATCACAGATTTCGCCAAGGCTACACTGTTCTTTGACTTGAACAATAAACAAAAGAGTTATATATGCGTGTGTGTATCAAAACATGGTATTGTGTGTAATTTTTTTTATTGATCTAATATTTTTTTTTAATATTAGCATTCTGCACTCCTTCTCTTTGATTTAATGTATTTTTATTCATAATTTTGAAAAATGATTCTGCACTCTTTCTCTGTATAAACTATAAGTGTGCAAAATTTCATCGTCCTCCGTCCGCGCAATTTTCGTAAAAAGGGGTACAAAATTTTGTTATGTTTTTGCTTCACGTAATATAGATGAATGTAAACATATTAGACATTAAATAAAAACAATTTCATACCAACAGGATGGAAGAAAGTTTGTTCATGTTGTTACAACAACGATGACGTATAAATTGTTTGTGTATTGTAAGGGCCGCACCAAAAACGTGGTTGCAACGTCGCCGTGATCGGATACAGGGATTGTCTACAAACCTGAAACCAAAAGAGCCTGAGGTAGATGATAATTACGATGAAAAAATATTTCTAACTAGACGTGTTGCTGGGGAGTTTCTTGCTACTTCTTCGCCTTAAATAGCGATAACACGTCGTGAAGCGGTGTACATAGAATAGGAAGTAAATAGATTTAAATTTTGTCATTATATGTATGACCTTTAAAATGTGTACTCCATTGGAACTTATTTAAAAAAAATCTTTTGAATTTCAATTTAATTGAATTTTGTATAAACAGTCTTCTAAGTGATGACTCGGGATAAAGCTAGCTCTGTATCCAGTTTAATTTAAATCCGTTCAGTAGTTTTTACGTGAAGCTCTAACACAAATACAGCAGACAAATATTGAAACAATTGTATTTTTGGAATCTGGTGATTCTTTCACTTTCTCCCAATATTTGAGGTTAGTACAATATGTTTTTCCTTTCTTGCACCTCTATTCTGGCATACGTCCTCTGTCATACGACAAATTAAAATCCCATCCTTGCCACAATCCATCCATCACTTTTTGATCTGCCTTTACATTTTTACCCATCAATCAATCTTCCTGTTTTTTTTTTATTGCAGGAGATCAGCAGACAGGCTGACGGCCCACTTGATGGACAGCGGTTACCATCGCCTATGGACATTTACAACACCAAAGGTGCTACGAATGCGCTGCTGCTCTCTTTAGGGAGCCTAGAACCTGGACACTAATGCCGGAACACAGCACAAGGTTGTTATGGCGGCATACTCTAGAACAGGGGTGGTCGCTATCTAGTCGGGCAAATGCCCTACCACCTGGCTGTGGGTTCTTTTGTCGCCTCTTACGACAAGCCGCCCGGCCGCAGGAAATTGTATTCTTTCTCCGTTCCTGCGCGGATACAAAATAAAAAATGTTTAACATTGCTTAGCTCACATGTCCTTCCTCCCAATTTTTCAGTCACGGGTACAACGTTCAAATATCAAAGTGTATTTTTCCATCTAAGATTCTGATTGATACACCGAAATTCAGTTATTGGTCTGCTTCCCTAACGACCCAATTACCTCACTTGACTCCAACTGATAATGAATATGTATACATTCATACAAACTCATAAATGTCATTTCCCCCCCAACTTGGCTGAAGCAATTTTAATAAATTAGCCTCATTGTGGGCGCAACTTTTGACATTACCATCAAAGAACGCTTAGCGTGGGTCCACTCGCTAATTTGCTTCTTGCTAATTTTCCTGCATTTATTTAGAAATTACGACCTTTTTCGTGTTGGAAATATTTTAATATTAACAAGGTAATAAAACGGTAGAGAAAACCACAGCATATCCGTAAAGAGAACATTATGCAAGACTTAAAACCGGTTTAACATTAACCGTTGTTCAAAAGTTATAACCGGTTTGATTCAACTGTTTCGTTCGATATTCAAACCTCAATTGATCGGTTTATTCCGCGAAAAAGCAATAGTGTGTGAAACACTTACGTCCCACACAGTCTTAATGTTGTGTTGGAATTTTTTGTGTTGGAAATATTTTAATATTAACAGAATAATAAAACAATAGAGAAAACCCCAGAATATCCGCAAAGTGAACATTATGCTGTTACACCGTGTACTTATATGATTTTTCTTTACACTATTATAATACCACATTAACATATAAATCAATTGCAAATAGCATAAACACATAATGTAAACATTGTATTAACTACCTAACTGTCTTAAGTCATTACTGAAGACAGTAAACGCATTTGACTTTGACAATTCTAAATTACCTACCCGCAATATTGAATAATCGTTCGATATTCAATATTGCGTAAGAGAATGTCAGACTTTGCGTTCGGTTAAATAAAGTATTTTATATTTGTCGCGGCAACATTGTGCCGCTGATACGTCATAAAAAAGAGACAGCGGGCGTTAAAACTGAGCCGTTAGGATTGTCTCTGCAAGAACGTTAAGACGCGTATCATTCTAAACTAAATAATTTACTCATAAGTGCTTTCATTGTTCTATTATAAAGAATCGTATCTATTTCTTTATATTCAACTGATTTTCCCCGTAATCGGGTAAGTTGTGCGTTTATTATTATGTCCTATTAAGCTTGTAGGAAATGTATATTTTTGTAACCGTTTTGTCGATACAAGTTTATGTAGTTGTAGTTATATTATCACTGTTTCCATTAGTTAGCTAGCTATAGAATAATTAACAGCTTCGCAAGTCCTTCCGCTTTATGTAAATTGTCCTTGACTGCATCATCACCACGTTAACCATTACATATCTCCCACGATCTCTCGCTTACCTATTCGTTATGGAATGATGCAGTCAGGGTACGCTCACAGACGTGATGTCTAATTATGCACCCCTATGGCTTCCCAGGGAAATACACCCTAAGAAGACTCCTGCGATTCTACGCAAACGAGCGTTTTTTCTGCCGCCGACTACAGCGTTTTTCTGGAACATCGAGAGTCTACGTGCGCCGATTGACCACAGCTTAAGGAGAGTATCGTGTGGTAGATAAGCCGGCGCAAAACCTTTTTCTCATGCAACCTACTCCCTGAGAACTATTTTATCTAATAAAGTATATGTTATTTATTGAGCTTAGTTGTTTTCTTTTGTGTTTCAAGCTCAACGTAACAATGCATGACTTAAAACCGGTTCTTTAAAGGTTATAATTGGTTTTATTCAACTATTTTGTTCGATGTGTAAACATTGAACATGTTATTCAAACCTTTATTGACCGGTTTATTCCGCGAGACAGCTAGTTAGTTTATGAAATCGACTCTTACGTCCCACTCAGTCTAAAGTTCGCCTACTCGTAACATCTCGCATAGTATTTACTCGCAAGGATTGGAACCGGTTTTAGTCAATTACTAGGATATGCTCGCGACTTCATCCACGAAAGAATGAAATGAATCCTTCTATGGATTTAGTTGAGGGGCGTAAATTGTTGGAGCTAGTACATACAGAAATTCGAAGCGTTCCTTGAGGTAATGAGGACTAGTGGGTAGAAACAATTTACTGTAGAGTAGAGTAGACTGAGAGTATTATTATCCTGGCGAAAATTTATGGGTAACCACTTGAGTTTTTTTTACGGAATTCAGAGACGTTATATTTACGTAACCCAAGTATGAACCTTATACAGAAGTTTAGAAGGGCTCAAGTTTATTAGTTTAATTGATATAATAGATATTGTATCTTCTTCTTCTTTTTCTTATATATAAAATGAATGTTTTTCTGTATGTCCCTTATAGAATCGTAAACTATACATTTGATCATGTGATGATGTTTAGCAAAGTTGTTGTGCATGAGCCAGGGAAGGTTTTTGTGTTGGTTCACAATCGGGGCCGATAGGTGGCGCTGCTGTCAGCATATCGATTGAAGCTTTTCCGGGCAATACGACGTCTGCCGGGACAGCTAGTAATAATATAATTATATATTATAGATTTAATAAATAAAATTATAAAGAAAAGCGCTAATGTAGGTACTTAGGCTATAACCGATCCCACGTTCTTTCGGTTTCAAAGCCCTTATGCATCTGTTAAATTTGTTGAATCACTATCTCACCATTTTAAAATGAAAATATGTCTACAAATTTCAGAAGATATTAACGTTGCTTCAACGCAAGCAAAATCTACTAAACTCTTTTGTTCTTCACGTTTCAAAGCTTTTACAGCTAAGCAAAGAGCAGTCAACTGTACATAATACTGTCTACCCCGTTTCAAAATGGAGAGTCGCACGACCGTATAAAACTTAATCCTGTTATAACATTTTATAGTCCAATGAATTACGTAGAATATATCATATATATATCATTAGTCTTTTGGGAAATATTTTCTTGAAAATTTAATAAGACAGACATACCTCTATGTACAAATATAGTATACTCACAGTCAGAGGTTGGCTCGCGTGAATATTGTACTTGTCCCCTGAAGTACCTCTCATTTTTCAGGATAAGCTTCCTCTGACTTTACCTCTGAACTTTTTTTTTATAATGTTACATGCCGCCAAAAAGAGAATGCACACCTGCCTGCCATAAACCTGTTTATTACCTTTCCCGCACTTGGACTTCTTTTGTTTACTTTGTGTATAAAATTTGTAATTAAGAAAAATATTCTATTGGTACTGTACTTATTTTATGGCAGTCAGTAGGCAGGTGTGTGCAGGAATGCCCGAACGGAGGGATGAGGCAGTCAAGCGAGGATTACGATACGAGCAAGACGTACATTCGATGAGCGATATAGTGACGGACTTTGCGCGTGTTATTGAATTGTGAAGTTTGTACTGGTTGTGTCCAGTTATATTTGTACCTGTATCACACGTGTTTGTTTGGTTCTAATAAATTGTATAGTAATTTCAACGGCATTTTAATTCGAGTCCCGCACTCGTAACAATAATGAATAGGCTCCCCTGGCCGACATAGCGCCTGAAGTCAGGTGGATATGCAGTTTAAGGTATGGCACGCTTACGTAGAAGATACCTGTTCACGCGAGACTTGAAGTTACCTAGATTGCATTCTTCAGGTAAGACAGACGACGGTAAGGAGTTCCACTCTTCAGCCGTGCGTATTATAAAAGTGGAAGCATAGCATTTCATCCGCTTTGTCGGTATTTCCATCATGTAATTGTGGCGTGAGCGCATACGTCTGCTTGTCCAGTAATAAAATGGTGAAGGAGGAACCAATTTATGTAATTCCGTGGCACATCCCCGACGTGTGTCCTATAGAATACCGACAAACTTCTTCTTCAGGCAATTTCTGTCCACTGCTGGATGTAGGACTCCCCAAGTCCGCGCCACCTATCCTGGTCTCCCGTCTTCCGACAAACTACGACTTTTAAACAAAAGGGAACTTTAAAGTAATTTTACATTGAGAATGTTATAAATCTGATCTTGTTCATGATACCAGTGCTATATAATGGCACCCATTTGCATGATGTGTCTGACCTATCCTGTCTGTGTGTGTGTCGTGTGTTTTATATTTATATTAGCAATGAAGAGATACTTTTACATATATGTGTTCTGCTCGCGGTCTGATACAATTTTGTCACTTCTTGTTTTGTGAGGCGTTCTACGATATGTAAATAAATTATGTTTCTTAATATATCATAACGACTGAAGAGGTTAGTCGTTACAATACCTAACACCTAGATGGCAACCACCTCTGGTCTAGAGTATGCCGTCATAACAATCTTCAATTGTGTTTCGGCATTAGTAGCCAGGTGTAAAAAAAACCCAATAGTAACATAACAAAAGTTTCTGTATAATAATATTTTTTAGCACCCTTCTCGAATCTAAATATTAATTTACTTCCAAAAATAAACTCAAAAACACTGTCTGAATACATAAATTCATATTAATAGCGGTTAAATGAACATCGACTCGTGCGGACGGGATACCGTGATGTGCTGACATACACGGCGAAAAATCCCTCGAAAAAGCCTTCTGTACTTCGTGACGTTTAGGTTTAGTGATTATACTGTATTAGAGTTAACTAGGTAAACTCTGGTGCGTGCCTCTTGTTTAAAAAGTAGGCGTTAATACAAGTTACATTGTATTAATTTTTTATGTTATTTCTGTTTGCCCCCTGAAGATTCACTTCATTGTATATCGCAAACTATCCCATCTCCCAACATAAAAAGTATTTATATACATTTCCGGTATCAAAACTACATTTAAACAAAATTACAGCAAAAGTATTCTTCCATGAAAGCTTAACAGACAGACAGATCGAGTTAGTATCGCATTTTTTATAGATGGTAAGTTTTTATATCTATGAACTAGAGATATGATTGATCTCCTATATTAACTTTCAGCCCCTATTTCTAACCGGTCTAGTTTTATTTATTTATCCCGCGTCATCTATTTGTAATTTACATAAATAACAAGATGAAAAAAATAATTAAAATAACCAAAATGGAAAATCACAAAAAAAACTATCCTACTTTTTGGGATAACTTTTACATAAATCGAGATAGATTTATGTAAAAGTTATCTATAATACTATCCGGGTTGAAAAATATCCCTTGTCCACGATAGTTATTAAAATTACATATATATATCGAATTTCAGAAAATCGGTTCAATAGACTTTCTGTAAGAGCATAACAAGCAAAGAGGTAAATATATATTTATCCCAGCAACTGTCTCATCTCTTGGGATAAAAAGTATCCTATGTTCAGCCTCGGCATCGAAAATATATGTAGGTATATTTAGTTACAGACAACTCGGTCCAGTAGTTTTTTCGTGAAAGCATAACAGACAGACAGAGTTACTTTCGCACTTATAATATGAATAGGGATGTTTAACTGTGTTTACGGTTTTGTTATATAAGGATTGCGGCGAGGGCGTGTGGGACTCGCCATCCTAGCCTTACTCTGGTTGAGTTAGATTGCCAATGAATTGCATACCCACAAACACCCAGTGTTCCTAGCATGAATAATAATCGCCAACTCCGCGTAGGCTCTGGTAGGCACCAGCCGAGATGATTGCGTTCTTCGCCGCCACAGTGTCTTGCGTCCAGATTTATATCAGGCGAGCGTGGATCGACTCCGCTCCCTAATCTGCTGGTTTTAATCCAGGTGGACCCGTCCCCTATTAGCCGCTCGTGGCTATTTGTTCCGGCACCAGAGACCATCTAAACCAACCCAGTGCTGGTTCTTCGTCTACACAGGGCGGAACAGTCCCCGCTCTCATTGTATGAGAATCTAGGTCTATCTAGATGCTTAAATTTTGACTGCTGGCGATCTGCCTCAATATTGTTAGACTTCGAGCGATCGACTCTGAGATGCTGCAAGTTTGTGTGATGTAGTGATCGACTGGTCACATGATCTAGGTTAATGCTGACTACGCGGCACGGAGCCCAGTGGACACATTAACGATCCAGAGCGTGAGTGTTCACTTTGGATTCTATCTTCGAATCGGTTATTAGCTAATCGTTTTAGACATTATACATTTAGTTGTAATAATTTAACAATAAATCTACAAGATCTAGAAAGGTCGAGTTTGTACAATGAGATCAACGAAGAGAAAAGAATCAGTAGCGTTAATTGGGACTAGGAGATTTCAAAGATACATTTTTCTCATTCATAAGTCTTCTGCATCCATTCTTGGTATTGGGACTAGAACTATACAAATTTCAGCAATAAACTTTAGTTGTTTTTCTTATCTAGACATACCGGAACTAAAGAAAAGTAGCGGCCGCACGCCATCGACCTGGCGGTTGAACATTGAAAGCCCTATTACCCGAACCGACAACCCAAGTCCTGGCTTATGGCTTGATGCAGGAAAGTGAGGAGACTCAACCCCAAATATTAGGATAAGGAGTGGAAGAAGAAGAAAAGTATTAATTGTAAGAAGTCAACAGAAAAGGTCTGTAATAAATTAGCAAGTCCATTACATGGCTGCTCAAGGTTTTATAGGAGATGCATACGTTTAGTCATCGCAGCAGACAACGAAGTACTGGCTAGTGCAACACGGGAGCGCACCTATTAATAGTTGCTCTATCTCGCTCGCACATCATCCGTCCCGCTCAGATATTGTGCTATATATTGTACTAGAAGTACGACTTGTTAATATTTGTCTCTCTGGCATCTGGAGTATCATTTAAACTCTACCTCTCGCTGCTAGAATTCATTGGTTCGCAAAAAGTAATATCAGACCGCCAAAATAATCTAAATAACATATTCGTGTACCAAAAACCAATATCAACAATTTAGTTATCACAAACAATCTCAATCCTCAATTTTTTTTCAGATAAATTCTTTACGCACAAACGTTTATACCCTATTTTAATTTCACCCGCACTTTTAATGCTCTTAAAGGACCGAGGGGCGAATTCATCAGATTTATCTCGCACGACTGATTATGTTAGTCGAATTTGCAACTGACGTATTACCATCTTCTACAGTTTATATATAAGCGGCGTTTGTTGTTGTGAATGGAAAATTGAAAGGAGTTGTATGGACATCCAAACCACTAAAACACAAATCTAGCAAAAAAACTGACAGACCTGACACTGTGATTTCTTTCTGCGCGCACCGGAACACATCCAAACTTAATTGATCGATTCTCTCTTTTTATTTTACTCCCATTCCATAATACTAGCTTTATTCTATAATACTAGCTCCTGCTCGCGACATCGTCCGCGTGAAATAATTAAAAAATCCCGATATGGAAACATTCTTTATTGATGCTCCGCTCCTATTGGTCTTAGCGTGATAAAATATAGCCTATAGCCTTCCTCGATAAATGGGCTATCTAACACTGAATTTTGTTTTCAAATCAGACAAGTAGTTCCTGAGATTAGCGCATTAAAACAAACAAACAAACTCTTCACCTTTATATATTAGTATAAGATAAGATATATCGAATATATTATTTTTATACTTTTTAGTTTAAAGCTGTTTTTTTTCTCTAAGAAAATGATTATTCATTAATTGTATTATTTTAAGTAATTTAGTTTATAAATAATAAAATATCGTATAGCATAACTCTGTTGTTGTAAATAGATTACACAAAGTTTCCCGTCCATCCACTCAACTCTGAAAGTCGGTACTGTGTAGTATTTCATTAGGAAAGTGGTCGCGCGCGGAAAAGTGCATTCCATAATGAAAATGGGCACCCGGCCCCTGAGAATACGCCATCGGTGTTGCCAGGTGCAATTCACTATGTTGTAATGGTGAGTAGATTGCGATGAAAAGGATTGACTCGTCAGTCGTCAGGGTCTTGTCAGTGGGTAGACCATTTTCCTTTATTAGCAAAAAAGTAGCCCGAGTTACTCCTTAAAACATCAGTTATCTGCCAATGTAAGTCCCGCTAAAATCGGTCCAGCCGTTTCAGGGATTAGCCGGAACAAAACAGACAGACAGTCCAAAATGAATTATTTGATGTAACTAAAGAGCTGTTGTTTTGACGTTGACAACCAAACACTTCAATTTTATTTCTTTGCATAGGTAGTTATATTTCTCTAGCCTTGACATTGTACCATTTTTTATTATTGCATTAGCACACAAATAGTCCATAGGCGATGGTAACCGGTCTCCATCAGGTGCGTCGTCTGCTTATCTGCCTAACACATGAAATAAAATAAAAACCTATTTGTAGCAAAGTAATTGAACTTTCAAGCAATTTGTTTCTATACTCATTCTACACACATAGAATTCATAAGGCAAACAGGAGTGACCTTAAACAAACAAAAGCGGACCTCAAAAGGTAAATTGAAAAAATATTGTATGGGAATAGGAAAGATAACAGTAAATTAAAGTACAAGTTGAAAACAGGGACGCATTCAGATTTGTTCAGAGGGAGACGTGGGGACCACTTCTAAATTTTTCTTAAACATTCCTAATGCAACATATCATTTATATATACTAACTAGCTGTCCTGGCAGACGTCGTCCTGCCCGGTAAAAAATAGGGGTTGATCGTAGAGGGTTGAAAATCTAGGGTTGTATGTATTTTGTATGTTGTATCATAAAAAAATAGAAATTAAAAATTTTGTCTAAAAAATAAAAAATAAAATTTTGGGATGGACTACCCCTAACATTTAGGGGGATGAAAAATAGATGTTGGCCGATTCTCATAGATACCGGATAAGCACAAAAAATTTCATCAAAATCGGTCAAGCCGTTTCAGAGGAGTATGGCAACGAAAACTGTGACACGAGAATTTTATATATTAGATAATAACTAATACACGGTGTGCATTATGTTGAGGTATACATTAATGATTTGTAAGATACAAAGATCTCTTTTGTCTAAGATGTGCCACACTTACTAGCATGTGTCAAGACTAAGGAAATGAAAAGTAAATTAATGAAGAGCATTAGTATTTGTAGATTTGTATTGACATAGGCATATTTAACAGTATTTTTTCAGACACAAAATCGAGTACATCAAGGAAATGGTAATAGATTTAAGTGTAATAATTTGATTGTATTAACACATAAGGTACACTAGGATTGAGATATTTTCTCAATCGTATTGTACCTTAAAACTCCCTTGAAAATAAAGAGAAATTAAATCCTTGGAGCATAAGAGCATTATGATATATATAATCTTCTCTGAAAGGAATAACCCTTGAACAATTACATTTTTCATTATATGTTTACTAGTATATACGCGTCTTTGCTTTACATCCTTTATGTATTTCTATGAACTATAACATTTTCCAATTATTTTTTTTATTAATCATAGTAATTTATTGTAAAAAAGCCAGACACAAATATATTGCTTTCTGATTTCTAAATGACTTAAGCATCATGACAATCATGCTTGTCAAATCGAAGGCCATAAAAAGTACCACATTTTTACATAATTATATTAATTAATTATTTTAAGTTTAAAGATCTCACATTTCTTCAAGTTCTGCTTAGTTAAGAAATTAAAAAAGATTGTATCTAATATTGTATTTCGAATAATCGGCTTAGGTAAGAATTTTAAGACAGTGTAAATTTGAAACAAACTTTGTACTAAACTCGAGTGTTTTGAATTTGTAATGACGCACTCAAAAGCGTTGTAACGTTTATGTACACTTTATTTAATATTGAATATTTACAAAAACAATTCAAATTACTGATACTTAAGAAAATTGTCTAATCTTCTGAAAAATTAAGAGCACGTGGTATGTTATTATGGGCTATATTATTATTATTATAGTCTTAAATTAATTAATAAACCCTCTTTGTTATTTTGGGCCCCATAAGTAACTAAGAGTCCGACGCCTAACTCCGGCCCTGCAAAAGTCAAGCTGCCAACCGAAACGATTTCATTACACCACTCGGAATTTCACTTTTTTTTCTGTAACAACGAGAGCTAATGGAAACCGTTTCCTTGGGACTCCCCAATCGCGATTGTGCGAATTTTATTTAGTCCTGCTGATTATTATCAGGCAGTCCGTTAGGATTTTATTTGCATAGAGGCCAGACAGTTCGTCGACCTCTGTGGCTAAATCCATTTCCATACTAATTTAATATGCATGATTGGTTTGAATGTTTCAGTGGGTATGCTACTATTATAAATTTATTGCCATAATGTACTTGTACCACACCACTATCAGTGTGGAGATATGGTGGAGCGCCTCGGTCTCCATGGGTTATCGTGTATCAGGAGTGCCGGTAGAATTTCACGTCATGCAACACAATAACATAATCCGTCGGTCTCTTCTCACCGCTGGGATAGCTGCTGGTCTAGAACGGTACTCTGGTCGTGTAAACGCCCCTCAATCATTTGTGGAGGAAAGTCGGGTTAGACTTGTGTCTGAAGTAGAGCATTCCTTGGAGAGAGTCTCAGAATGGGGGTGACAAAACCTTGACCATTTCAACCCCAAGAAGACATACACAGGTCTGCGTATTCTCTGCCAAAAAAACTCCATTCAGGCAAGCGCTTCAATTCCAAGGAACTCCCCTTACCACCTCCAAGAGTATTGGGAACCTCGGTATTGACAGCGCGAGTGATGTACAGTTCAGGAGCCATATTGAAGGCAAGGCAAAACTTGCCTCCAAGAAGCTGGGAGTGTTAAATCGCTCCAAGCAGTTCTTCACACCGCGGCAACGCCTTGTGCTTTATAAAGCCCAAGTGAGGCCGCATATGGAGTACTGCTCACACCTTTGGACTGGAGCACCTGCCTGCCAACTTAATCCCCGGGACAATATTCAACGTCAAGCCGTTCGCGTTATTGATGATCCCATACTCACAGACGGTCTAGACACGCTTGGCCTTTGGAGAGACTTTGCTTCTCTCTGCGTATTCTACCGACTATATAGCGTGTATTGTTCTGAATTAGAATGGAGCCTTCTTCCTCTTTCTACCATCGCACCGCTCGCCATCAGTTGGGAGTTCACCCCTACTTCGTCGAGCCGCTTCGCTCATGTACACAACGGTTCTGCAGAATGTTTCTCTTGTGTATCGTGGGGATTTGGAATGAGCTCCCAGCCGAGGTTTTCCCACAGCGCTACGATATGGAGTTTTTCAAAAAGGGTGTCATAAAATTTCTGCGAGGCCGGCAGCGCGTTGGTGACATCTCTGATGTTGTAAACGTCCATAGGCAATGATAACTGCTTTCCACCAGGTGGGCCGTCAGCCTGTTTGCTGTACTCCAGCTATAAAAAAATACCTGCGATACCCTAAAATAACGATCAAAATATATAAGGCCGAACTTTACACGATAGTAGCGGGGAAAGCCGTATAAAATAAGCACCTAATGAAAACGATCTTCTCCGTAAAATGATTCCCAGAATTTATAAGAAACAACCTTAGACCATTAATAAAAAGACGAAGTCTCACGGTGAAGCCGGATAAAGGGAGGGAATATTTCTCGATAAGCTTTTCGTAATTAGTCAAAATTCATTATTTTATTTTAACACATTCAGCTATGTATCACGATTCAAATATTTGATAAGTTTATATTTTATACTAAATAATGTACAAAAAAGTATCTATATATAAGTTTCATCATCTAGCGAAGTTATTATACAAAACGACAAATCTACCTACAGCTGACGGAAACCAGGTATTGTAAAACATTTCCTTTACATATCTTATAAAATAATTTAAAACATTTTTAATAAATTACAATGTACTTAATGTCTTTATATAATGCATGCTGTGTTCGCACCAAGAAGGCCGGTCAGAAACCATAATATCTGTGTTCTAGTTTTCTTTAAAAGTAAGCTGAGTTGGCCAGTTTGCGAACCAAACTAAAAAATATGTGTATGTTCTTAAAATATACAAAATTAACATGCAATATCAGTGGCAACATGTTTATTACCCACACAAATGTAAGCCTTGTATATACTGTACTGCGAGCATAAGTTAAGCACACAAGTTTGTAAAGAGTGCTTCACCTCATTTTCAGCTTTCATTTTGGGTCCATCTGTACATTAATGATCTCAGCCAACATCAAACGTTGTAAAGCTAAATTCATATCTTAATAAACTTACTCAGAAGGTAATTAAAATCTTTTTTCATAAAGCGTACGTACTGGGAGAAAATTTAATTGGTTTTCATGACAATAAGGAGTTTCTGGGGAGAAATGAGAATGTCAGTACCACGCTCAGCCTCCTGGCTAGTTCTTTGTTTTGCTGTGATTGTTTTATTTTTGAAGGCTGCACACGCGTATTACCTTATACACGTTTAGAAATATTTTCAATGTATCTTTTTTATGATAAATAAGTTCATGCGTTTGAGCATGATCGCGCCCAATATTAGACGAAGATGCAGTCAAAGATGCAGCACGCTTACCTAGAAAATATCTATTCACACAAGACTTGTAGACTCCTGACATGCACTTTTCGGGGAACACAGAATTTGGTCGCGTATTCCACAACTTAGAGGCAAAAACTTTCGTTCACACTGGTGTCGTTTCCACTGTGAAACGATAGCGTAGACCAGAGCGCCTTGTCGTATATATACTATTACTTAATAGTAATAGTATATATATACGACAAGGCGCTGAAGGAGGAGCACTGCTAAGGAAATTACTATATAGAACTGATGTATGGTAAAGCATGAATTAATATTATACTTACCATGAAATACCACTGTAATATTAATTAATTTTCTGTCTGGTTGATAAACTTAATACGTACAGGAAAAAACAGGCGTGGAAAAAAGAAAGTTTCCCGCCGATATTTTCGTGATCTTGAGCCCTAATTATTACCAAGTTCCGAAAGCTATTTGTTAGATAGGCGTATGACGGTATAACTTCGTAACCCAGTTACCTAAGAAACTATCTTCTTGAACGATCGGCGAACGTGCTGCCGCTTTAACTGCGAGATCTTTGAAAACACACGGAGTGATAATTTGCCCGTTCACGCAGCATTCGAAACGCAAGTGTGATATCTGCCGTAGGTTACTCACCGATAAATGAGCTTATTTACTCAGCCTAGTGTCGGGCCCTTATTCGCATACATTTCGAATTAGCATCCCGTAAAGACCATTATTATGGATAAGTAGAAAATAACACCATATGGTAGTGTCTAAGGATAAGCTCTGCTGGGAATCGTTTCATATTCTTTTATAAAAAAAAACGTATCAAAGGGATAATTTCTAGGAATAATTCTTATTTGTAACACCAACGGTGCTACAAATTCGCTGCTGCTCTCTTAAGGGAGAGTGGAATCAGACCACTGAAAACGGGAGACAACTCAAAGTTGTAATGACGACATACTCTAGACCAGGGCTGGTAATTGTGCAGTCGGGCAAATACCCTCCTACCTGGATGTAGGTTGTTTTGCCGCCTCTTACGACAGGCCGCCCGGCCGCAAGAAATTATATTGCTCCGTTGTTGCACGGAGAAAATGTTGATACAAAGTCACTTTCACAACTTTACACTACCAGATATAAATTAATAAATACATATAAGTACTGGTATTTTGTACATTATCAGAAATTACAGAATCCTTCTAGGAAACCTACAGGAATAAGGATATAGGAATAGTATACACATAGGAAAGTGTAAACCGACATAGAAAACAATGTACGCAGAATACGCAAACCTTCCCGTTTAATTATGCACGCCGAACACATGCCCCAAACCACAACAGTCAACTCGGCTGAATAGCAATTAGAGGATAGATCACTATCAGTCAAAGGCTGTGTTAAAATTCGGTTCGATTTGACGCAATCGCCATTGTGTATAATAATAATTTAGACCTATTCAAATAAACCCAATTATAATGTAATTTGTGACAATCTACGACTACATATTCAACTGCGTCTTTAATACGGTATACCCCATGGGTTACATTATATCCACTTTCGCGAGAAAAATGGGCAGCGCGAGCATGTAAACACAACACTCGTCATGGTATTACTGCTGCCGTTGCCACTGCCCGATATTTCCTATGTGGCGATTATTGTGCTGAAGTGAAAGGGCAAGCACCGTGAGCACGATTACGTGTTTACATACCACTTTCATACTCAATTTATGCAATGCGCTTGGAAATTAAACAACTACATACAACCTCTTATTAAGATTAATAAATATCACCACTTTCTGCGAGTGTGATTGTTCTTCTTTGTATGATAACTATTCAATATAATTGGATAAACTTAAATTGCATTTTGACATATGTCGATCACTGTTGCGCCAGAATTTAAATTAGGAGCAACATGTAAACACACACTGCCTGTGATACTGTCACAGATTTTTTAAGACCTATTTTAGCAGCAGCGGCACGGGCTGAATGTAAATGTAGCATGAAATAATATCTTTACATAAAACTTTAACGAGGCCGCCCTTTAAATTTTAAAACCTTTTGAAATGACTTAATTAATGAACCTTGAAAGATTATGCGGGAAAACATCAAAACGCTTTATGAATCTAATGTCGTGAATGTGAAATCGTAACGTTACTTATGTTAGTACTGAAATATATTAATGTTTTATTAAGCTATTCCCTTGGGGTGATGCTCAGCTTTACAACGTGGCAAATTAGATCAATAAAATTTTCATGACTTAGCACATTCAAAAGTATAAAATGACAACCTGGTGCCTTTATGCTTGACATATTGACTGGTTTATGCTTGTATTGAAGCGCAAGTGCCGTCTGTTGCGTTTAATATTATTCAACTTAATTACGAGGAGGAGGAGCGAGGAAACGTAACCAGCCTTCTGGGCACCTTACCTGTACAAGACGGTGATCTAGGCTGAGTATTTTACTTAAAGTCTTGAGGGACTATGGGCAGAATACAATACAAATACGTTTCCTTGCATTGTATTTGGCTTGGTCAAAAATCGTATTATCGTTGTTTGTCATGCTACTTAATTATGTAGGTCGTAGAGCGATATCCAGAACATTTTTGAAACTCGTGTAAATTTTAATGCAGCCACGATTTCATTTTTTTTGATTGCAGGATTTCAGCAGACAGGCAGACGGCCCACTTGATGGATAGTAGTTACCATCGCCTGTGGACATTTGCAACAGTAAAGGTGCTGCA
The DNA here is from genome assembly GCA_012273795.1 of Dendrolimus punctatus. Lineage (NCBI taxonomy): Eukaryota > Metazoa > Arthropoda > Insecta > Lepidoptera > Lasiocampidae > Dendrolimus > Dendrolimus punctatus. The sequence continues at coordinate 4,832,452 of CM022535.1, read as the reverse complement.
AATGCGCTGCTGCTCTCTTAAGGGAGACTGGAACCTGGTCGCTAATGCCGGAACACAACACAGGGTTGTTATGGCGGCATACTTTAGACCAGAGGTGGTAGCCGTCCAGCCGGGCAAATACCCTACCACCTGGCTGTGGGTTGTTTTGTCGCCTCTTACGACAGGCCGCCCGGCCACAGCAAATTGTATTCTTTCTCCGTTCCTGCACGGATAAAATATTTACAAACAAAGGCAGTTTAGTCTATGATATTACCATAAAAACATATTTGTACTACAAAAAAATACGATATAATCGGAATTATTATCATTACCTTACTGTTCTAATAAATGTAGATTTTAAATGTCGTCTGTGGTTTGTACTTATATACTTTTATTTAAATTATATCTCGTAAATATTCACAATGCAGGATATACCGAGATGCATAAATTCGCTGTTGCGAGGGACTGGGGACTTTCTGTTTTTTTTACGTTCTGTCTCTATGGCCTATTTCATCATAACATCTATAACCATGGATTTAAAAACGTTCCAGTTTTCTTCATTTACATATACCGGGACTAGCCGTTCCCGTACGCTTCGCCCGGATGACAAACAAACAAACAAATTGAGAAAACATGGAAAAATATATAGCCTATAACCAGCTACAATTAATTCCGCGTCGAATGGTTGTGGTTTCATGCTGATCGGTCCAGTAGTTTTCGAGTTTACCTCGGACAAAGAAAACAAACTTTGCATATATATATATATATATATATATATATATATATATATATATATATATATATATATATATATATATATAGATAATGGAAGTGTAAACTTTCATTGCATTTTTTTATTGCTGGAGGCAAATAGGATTATAGGCCACCTGATGTGAAGTGCTTACTAGTGCCTATGATCATTTAATTTTGCAATACTAATAGTGCTATCAATGTGGAGGCGACCCCAAAGGGGTGACTTGAACTGCCCACTGATACCAGGAAACAACTCAAGGTTGTTATGGTCACATGCTGTAGACTAGAATTGGTGTGGCTATCGAGACGGGCAAATGTCTTACGTGGCTGTAAGTGGTTTTGTCGCTTCTGACGACAAACCCCCAGGACCCAGGAATAAATATTCTTTCTCCTTTCTGTACGGATAATAAAAATGTGTCCCAAAATTTTATGAAATAATATCTTTATACATAAAATTCTGATGCTCATGATAAAATTTATTGTTTGTATACGAGTGAGTCCCCGAGTGGTTTGAATTGACAATTGTATCCTACATGTGGCACTACAATCGGGTCCTACATTTCATATTTTCAGGACACTTGCTCGGTTCGCTAATAACTCTTTAAAATTCGAGCGTTATCTGGACACAATTATTCCTGTATGTTTCATATTGCTTGTTCAGTCATAGATGAGCTTGATAAATTGGGTGTTAGATAAGGCGTATGATCCTAACACGTTTGGGGTCCTAGTACCATCAGGTTATTTTATAGCCGATATATCTATTTTATTAGGTCATCTAGATTAGACTTACAAGCATTAAGAAAGTGATTTTCGAGGCGTATAAATCTTATAAGATATATGACACAATGTTACATATTAAATTATAAAATTATTGTCAATATGCGAAATTTCATACTCCTCCGTCAGCGCAATTTTCCTAATCGTGTCTGCCGATTATTAAGAAAATATTTATTTTAACGCCTTTCCTTTTATATTTATGTAAATAATATTTTTATTTTATTTTATTCTTTTATTGCATGGGTTCAGCAGATAGGCAGAGGACCCACCTGATGGAAAGTGGTTACCATCGCCAATGTACATTTGCAACACAAATTCGCTGCTGCTTTCTTAAGGGAGACTGAAACCTGGTCACTAACGACGGAATACAAATCAAGGTTGTTATGGCGGCATACTTCAGACCAGGGATGCTAGCCCTCCAGTCGAGCAAACGTACCCTACCCTACCACCTGGCTGTGGGTTGTTTTGTCATGCGACAGGCCGCCCAGCCGCATGAAGTTGTATTCTTTCGCCATTCCTGCACAGATAATAATGTTTAGAATCCATTGTAACATATGTCCACATCCCTACTCCCTCAAGATCTAGGTTAAATGTTCACGCAAGTGCAGCCGAGTTGAACGGCCTACTTTCAAATCACCTTCAAATAAATCAACTTAAAAGCGACCCCTCTAACCGAAATCTACTTAAGGAAGGATTACCCAAAATGACCGGGTTCCCAATATCCGGTTTATTTGCATTCGTGCGTGAAATCCAGCGTTCACATATATCCGGCTGAGCGTAATTACCCGGTTAGGCTTATCCATTTTAAAATGCATCCGGTTTTGTGCGACACGCTTACCGGTTGAAACGAATATCCAATACAGCAATACAGTTGTAGCGTCACAGTTGTTTGTAGAATTCCGGTTGTACGAGTGTAGAGGCGTTCGTTAAATTTTATTGCATCATGGCATGCATACGGTTATTTTTAGGGTTCAGTACTTACTCTTCCAAAATGTAACCCTTACAGTGGTCATATCCGTACGTTCATGTTTATAAGTTTTACTGTTAGATTTTAATCTAGATTTTTTTTTAAAAAGCTAAAAATTAAAGACTAAAGATTAAATGGCTAAAACTTATTAGTTTTAGTTATATTGTAATCTCGTATTATTTGTTATAATAGGTTATGGGCCCAGGACGCTTCCACTGCGCTTCCGCTTCTTATTTTATGCTTCTTGTCATCACCACAACTTCTACTACGTTATGCCCGTGACTTCATCCACGCTTAACTTGAAATTCCTGGCACAAAGTATCGCAGCATTTAAAAATTTAATTTAAGCTATCGTTTGAGTGGCATCTGTGTCGGAATAAACTACTTATTTTTTATGCCTTCGAACAACTTCAAACCACTCCCGGGAAAATCCCCGCGAGTTCTCGGGATAAAAAGTGTCACACATTTTACTACATAAAATTTGCTATAGTTCAGTGAAAAGGCGCATCGAAAATCGTTTTTCTTTAGATCTGGCCATTTAAAATAATTCCCAGAAAAATTACCAGGATAAAATGAAGAGCAGCAGACTTCAAGTCTAATAATGTGGTATTTTAGTCTAATAAATATTATTAGACTAAAACAGTAACCTATGTTTAATCATTGACCTTATTGACTCTCTAATCTGTGCTGCACAATGACGAACTCGTATCTCATTCTCTCGTTAGTCTTATCTGTTTTTAGTGTCGCTTTTTCGTTTCATCGAGTTTCAAACCACAATGATTCTAAAGAAGTTTTATGTCAAAAAGAAAACATCAAACTATAGGTGAATAAAACGTCGAATTATGACGAAATTTTCTAGCGAAATATTGAATCACTTCGATGTACATTACCCAAATACCATCTTTTACGTTGTATCGTCTCATCAAATCGCGTTTATCCCGTCATCTCGAAAAGAAAAAGATGAACTCGTTAGATTTATGCAAACAACTTTTTTGTTTGAACGAAAAAATATCAAACAAATCAGGCATAAATATTGAAAGTTGTTATCGAAAGCTGTTTTTCGATAACTCTAGCGAAAGATTGGGTTTGCCTTCCTTTGTTATTTTTACTCTTGAAATATCATTTTTATGTTTATTTTATGCTATTGGCAAATGCTTGCCTGATTTGATGTCAATTTTATTGGTACATTAACAACGATAAAATATAGGGCAATATTATCGTTGTTGATTTTTCTTTCGTGTGAATTACGCATGTTTCAATTTTTTCGTTGTGATTATTACTAATCAGCAAAATAACACACTTAATATTTTTTTTCAGTTTTCGCGATTTTCATACAAAATAAAACTACGTTTTAACGGTAGAGGTAGATTGTCTAAAAAATATATTGGGATTGTCAAGAAGAGATCGCTTTTTGTACATAACTAGATATAATTTTAGTCTTTAAGTTCATTTTTGTATATTTTTCTATCTACATATCCAAAATTCACCATACCAGGAATCAAACACGGGAACTCAGGGCCCCAGTGACTTCGACGGGCAAAGGCCAGCCCAGTCAGGCACAGACAACGTCAATTAATTAATAGAAAATCGGGTGAAACTACGATCCACATTCAGGACTTGGAAACCGAAAAGAAAGTCAAACTGGTTATAACTTAAGTATATAGGAGTTTTTTTTTTTGGTTTTTAGCAACAAAAGTTACTAAAAAATGTTTTATTGAACCTGTATTGATTGAATGGTTTCTTGCCGTACACTTTTAAAGCGCCGCCATGTGACTCACACAGCTAGATTTCAGCCGCAAAGTAACACATAGATATTTGGCAATAATTGATAAATAAATAAAGTAATTTTTAAGGAAAAAACCGGTTAATGGAGATGTAAACCTTCATTAACCGGTTATGTAAATAACGTCTAATCTTTTGCAATCGAAACGAAACATTTAATTTTAAAACGGTTCCAAGCTTTGCCTACAGCTACGCAACAAGGTAATTACAGGAATGCATTTAATTTAATTTCTAACTCCGCAATTACGCAATCGAAACGTCATTCCCACAATAGAACATTTCTAATAGATTAGACGCCGTGACAATGTTAGTTCAGTCGGCGACTTGTTCTGCAATTACGTCGGAAGGTTTAACTTTGTACGACGTCGTATTGTGTATTCAGCTGCCTTATATGTTTGCTGTGGGTTTAGTGCACTTTAATGATAAATACAGCCCAGGACTCAGTTTTTAGTTAGATAAGACCCTACTGGAACCAAAACTGAGTTTTGAAACAAAATAATAGTTTAAAATACTTTTTGCAATAAAAATACAAATAGGTCCAAATGTCACTTAATATAAAATGGCGGTAAGCTCCATATATACATACGAGGATTTGCCCGGGACCACGCATCCTGTATCCCGTCATTTCAAGAAGGACTTAGCTATTGTTCTAGTAAAATCATGTCGAAATCAGCTGATTTTTATGCAACGTAATTAATTTATCTCATTCCTAAGAAAATGCCCGCACGGTACCACAGGATTTGACAAAAAAATAACGTAAACTATTGTACTGGTAAAGTCCTATCTATCCAAATCCGCAACTTTTATCACGAGAAAATGCCCACGGGATTCCCGGGATAAAAGAAGTGCAGATTTAAGTCTAAGAATTTGCTGTCGATCAGCGAAAACCGCATCCAAATCGGCTCAGTAGTTTTTACGTGAGTCCCGAACAAACATGACATGAAATCTAAAAAAAAACGAGTACGTTTACGAAGTGATAAGTTGCGTGAGAGAAAGGGAAGCCAGACAGACTGGCGCCGTAACGCGTTACGTAACTAAACGGTTTACCCTCACATAAGAAGTTATCATTTCAAAAATGCATTGTGTTCTCCATCATTTATATGGTATATTCCAGATGTTTTTTTTAGCATAAATGTACATACGGTTTTCGTTGATCGACAGCTAATATAGCAATTATGTTTCTAGTGTACACACCGCAGAAAAAAAATATTCCCAAAATATGTTTTTTAATACACGTTAAGAATGTAAGTAAGTCGCTATTTCTTCAAATAATTCTTTTTTTTATATCTAGAATATTACTGTACATTGGAGCGAAAAATGTTTAATAAATATAAAATTTTGTCGATCATCATACACGTTTCACACATACACAGCACTTTTATTAAACGTGAGACAGACACCTACATGAACAATCTGACAATATTATTTAATATGAGTCCCTGATGGCGAGAATTTCAGAACAAAAAGGTTAGACTTAATAGCCCTAACTTATGAATATAGAATTTGGAAAATACACCGCTATGTAAAGGCAATAAGAGTTAAAGTCGAAATATCTCCCTGTGACATTTTGACGCGACCTTATTGAAAAGCCAAGGCGAAAAGATTGAAATGCTCCAGCTAAAGTGGTAGCAGACGAGCGAGTTTTTCTAATAAATTAAGCTTGCTGTATTATTAAATCAAATTATAGTGTTGTTTCTAAGGATCTATTTCTGTAGAGGAATGTCAAACCAACCCAAACCAACCCTTGGTTTGGGTTGGTTTGGAACAATATGTTCCTGTGTATATACTAGATTTTGCCCACGGCTTCTCTCGCGATATAGTATTAGAACCTAATTAAGTGTTTTACGTAAGAAAATTAGACCTTCTTACTTGGGCGCGGCTATGTCAATAATATATAGCTGTGTATGTATAATACAAATAAATTATACATACACCAGAGTTTACTCTAGTGAAAGAAAAATGAAAAGAAAAAATATTTAGGACAAAAACTAAGTTAGTAAAAATAGAAAGACAAAAGAAACAAAATCCTAAATTGGACCCAGTCTCAGCATAATGCTAGCCAACAAAGACTAGCACTGTTCTTCCGTCGGGGACCATAAAGTGAAATTACGGTGGACAATATTACACACATAACAACAGCAATATATACAGTATCATGCAGTTTGATAAAGTTAAATGAATTGCAGTCTAAAATACAATATAATAAAGCAATAATTTAAATAACACATACATATATAAAATCATATAGCACTCCTGTCATACCAAGATCGCATGGGCGTTTTGATGAGCATTAAGAAATTTCTTAAGTGTATGTTTAATTTAGATGTCTCCACAATAGAGACGTATA